>JAUCMT010000036.1:6842454-6854791 GCA_032357475.1 Enteromius thamalakanensis
ACTTGGGATCAGTAGAGTCTGTAGGTGTATGTGCGTCATCGGCTGTGTTGTGAGTTACACAGCTCGCTGGCGTGACAAAAATACTGCTAAAACCAGTTTCATTTCATTGTGTTTGACAGAAAGAGTTGATGCCGTACTGGAACCTCAGTGTCACGGTGCTGCGGGGAAAATTCAATCAGTCGTTTGACCTTTGTGAGTCCATCAACCCTTAAAAACTTGTGATTTATTGGAAATAAAGATAGAAATCCTTTAAATCAGGTGTTCTGGTTGTATTATGTGTTTGTTTGCCATTGTTGACGTTGATTTACTGTATATTACATACTTCATATAACAAGTGCTTAGTGTACAGTAGCTCAGACTTTGCTCTCTCTCCAGTGTCTAAATGTGACTGCTACGTCATCTTAAAGTTACCCACAGCCTGTGCCTGCTGCCATCGCACCAAAACAGTGAAAAACAGCAATGCACCAAAATGGAATGAAACGTTTCATTT
The DNA here is from genome assembly GCA_032357475.1 of Enteromius thamalakanensis. Classification (NCBI taxonomy): domain Eukaryota; kingdom Metazoa; phylum Chordata; class Actinopteri; order Cypriniformes; family Cyprinidae; genus Enteromius; species Enteromius thamalakanensis. Next base: position 6,842,945 of record JAUCMT010000036.1, read on the forward strand.
CAGAGTTCACAGTGGAGTCAAGGTGAGCAAATCGGCTTTGGACACTTGCAAGAAAACTCTTTTAGTGGGAAAAATTAGCTTGTGTTTATTACTGAGTGTTTTCTTAACTGTGCCTCGCCCTTCCAATCTTAGCTGACAGCATGAAGTGATTCTCCACACTTGATGAATGCTGGTGACGTCAATAAAAGTCAAATGCAAAGTAATTCTATACAAATAAAAAAATTTACTTAATCTGACTCCACAAAATATTCCCCTGATGGCTAAACTTTTTTTAAAAAATTATAAATTTATTATAAACCAAAATTCCAGAATGATTTTATTTAGTTTGCTTTTTCTAAAACTATATGAACTTGGGTGAAAGTACGGTGGCTGAGAGAGCTCAATGCGCTGCAAACTTCAGAAAACACATACAAACAAAAAAAACGACATTAAGACACATTTAGAAAACATCTATATCAGTTAGACAACACAGGCACTACAAACACAGAAAGGGCTGCAAATAGCACGGATTACAACGGAAATGTTTCATGGGGACTTTAAAAAAGGGACAAGCCCATGTGAGAGTAACTCTAGCTAACATAGCATTAAAATAATGTTTCACTGTTAAGTGTGCAATTCGCCAGATTAGTCTAATAATAGGCAAAAGAACGTATGATCAGGTTGTTAAAAAAATCACCAAAAAAACTCGCCGACAACATCTCTGCTCTGACCAAAACCCACGGAACAAATATGCTGCGTCCGAAATTGCATACTGCTTAAGTAGGTACAACATTTAAAATAGAACGTACTACCCGACTGTTAAAAAGTACGTTCTATATAGTATGAATGGAATTCGGACATACTACATCCGTTTATTTAGATTGTGTTAAACAAGTTTAATTTAATCACAATAAACAACGTTTTTTTCCTGAGGTTAATATATAACGTTAAAATATAAGGTTAATATAACACCTCCTCCCCGGAGCCTTATGGGCAGGGGTGTCGTAGTTGGGTGAAAAGTGGGACTAAATTACCAGGGCCCCAAGTAGGGGGAGGGCCCCTGAGGAGAGAAATTTAATTTTCCTTTAAATATAATATTAAGATCACAATAAATGTTGTTAGCTAACGTAATCGCTAATATTTTGGGTAAATGCATCAGTTGATTGATGTATTAAATGGTGTAATAGGTAGCTGTGAACCTCGAGCTTACGGGGGCCCATGGCCACTGCTTGTGCATAGGGCTTAGAGTTTGGTGCTATGCCCCTGCTTATGGGATAGGAAAGTGTCCATGGTATGCCTATTATAGAATTCAGGCGGAAGCAGTAGGTCACCAAGGTACTTCTCGCCTACTGAATTTCGATATGAATTCGGATGTACTACTCGCCTCACATACTGTTTTTCGTGTACTATATAGTAGGTAAGTAAGCGATTTCGGACGCAGCAATAATCAGGTCCCAGATAGCTTCAACACTTTTTGAGGTCCCCCTGAAACATTTGCGTTGCTGTTCCGTGCTGTTAGCAGCGTCTCTCTGTGTTTGGTTGCATTGTGAGAATTCGCAGTTTGCATGTGTTTTTTTCTGTTTGCATGTGGTTTCTTAAGTTTGCAGCGTGTTGAGCTCTCTCGGCCACCGTATTGAAAGTGCTTAGTTGTGATACAGTACATGTGATAATATGGCTATGCTTTGTTCTTGTCTTTTCAGAACATTCTGGAATTCCACATATTTGATGCTGACAAGTTCACTAAAGATGATTACTTCTCCGCCATCCTATTCGACATCAGTAACCTCACACTTGGACAAAGGCAAACAAAATGCTTCATTACAGATGATCAGGTAGGAATGTCATTTGATGACGAAACCATCATTTTATTTTTTCAAAGGCTTTAAAGTGGAAGCATTCTGAGAACATTACTTTAAATCAGTGTTTGAAAGAAAAGCATTACAAATGTAGATTTAGTCCCAGCCATCTTTTTGACTGTCATGCACTTTTTTTCTACATTTGTAATGCTTTTTTTCTAGAAAAAAAGTGAGCTGTGGGTGGAGTTTGAGGTAACTGTGAGGTGAGTGAAAATGTTATAACAAAAATAGTTTAAAAACGTCACCTCTATTATATCTGTCTGAACTAATCTGTCATTTCATCCATTCTTTTTCTTTTTAAGCTCAGAGAAACCTGAACCATACTTCTCTAATGGAGTTCTGATGGTAAGAATATTTTTATGACTGCATATTTTACACATACTTGTGCAGTGCACAAGGAACAAGTTCAGGTTTCCATAAACAAAAGTTAACTGTGCTTTGGGAATCTACTGTAAGTATCACTCTAAATTTTCCTGCTCTTTTTTTAGGCAGGTCCATTCTGTGCACTGGAGGTGAAGGTGGAAAAACGTCTAAGGACTAATGGTAAACAGAAAAACACTGAGTTTAGATCCATATACCTCCACTTTTATCTTACCTCAATCAGATACTTAAAAAAAATAACAGTAAAAATTAAAAAACATAAATTTCAGATTTCATACAAGTAGGACCTTCTCCATTTTTAAAGGTTCCCTAATAAAAACTTTTCTTCTGTGTTTACCCCAGCTGAGAAGGACATGATGTTAAAACTGCGAGGTGCTTATAAAGAAGACTGTTTGATCCTCAGGTCTAAGGAAAACCCCAGCTGCACACAGACTATTCGCTACTACATCAACCGAGACCTGGAGACTGAGTTTAGTCTCATCCCACCAAAAGTGTGTCATTGACTAAACTGATGATTTATTAAATCAATTTATCAAGCATGCATATCATTAATCAAGAGTGTGTGATGCTTGTTTGTGTGTTTGCATGCTTGTTGTTTGTCCAGGCTGGGGAAGAAGTGGATGGGATAAATCCAAAGATTGCAGACGTTCTGTCATCGGTCCCTATAAAACCATTACCAGCCAAACAGCAGATTAAACTCTCCATGTCTGTTGGGAAGGTGGGTATTGGTAAAATCATTTGGAAGACATGTATATTTCAGCTTTTAAAAAAGAACAGTTAAATAACTGCCACTCTTTTAGGATGAAGTGGATCTGCAGCTAAGCACAGAGGGACGGTAAATCATTTGAATGTCTAGCGCAGAAACAGTTAAAGGAAATAGCATGTAATTCATCACACCTGAATGATTTATTTTGATTGTAGTTAAATTAGACAAAGCACTGTAAACACCAACATTTCGTAACTGGTTTTAATCTGATTACCCTAATTTCTCAAAATAATGGTGTTTGTGTGTGTGTCTGAAGCTCTGATGAAAAGTTGGATGTGCGTCTGGATTTTGATATTCCAATGGAAGAAAAGAATTTTCTGTTGAAGAGACGAAAAGTCGTGTCACAAGCTCTTCAGAAAGCCTTGAATCTCACCTCTGCACCTGAACCCAGCAAGGCAAGAAAACAAGCAAAACTTGAAAATAAACACATTCAACAGACACATATTGGAGTCATTTAATACATGTATTTATTTATTAATTATTTACATTTAAATTTTCTGTAAATGTACAAGAATTTCAATACATTAGAAGCTTAATTTGTCTGCTCAGGTCCCATTGGTGGCTGTTGTGTGTTCTGGAGGCGGGACCAGAGCGATGATAGGTACATTTGGCGGCCTAAGAGCTCTGCAGAAACTCCAGCTTCTTGACACAGTCAGTTACATTACAGGGATTTCTGGCTCCACCTGGTGAGTATAAGGAACATTGCAGACCTGTCCAACTCTAAAATAGTGCTTGAAAACCCAGATCATACATCGGAGATCATGTCATTAAACATCAGCTTTTTATCATTGTCTCATAGGACTATGGCTTCTCTTTATGGTGATGCTAACTGGTCAAACAATGACCTAAATGCAGTTTTGGAGTCAGTAAAGAACGAGATTTCTAAAAGTGTGTTTAGTATATTTTCCCCGGAGCAGCTACATCACTACAAAGAGAAGATGGAAGAGAGAGAGAAAGAAGGACACCTAGTATCTCTTATTGATATGTGGGGTCTGGCAATAGAATACCTAATCAAAGGGAAGGTACTACACCCTTGATATCCCAGAGGCAAAATACATTTTAAGCAAAAATAAATGCAAATACGTTTCTCCATTTGAAACTTTGGAAATTCTTTTCTTCCTCAGAAAGAAATGGGTACACTATCTGACCAGCAGATGGCAATATCAAAAGGCCAGAACCCTCTTCCCATCTACACAGCTCTCAACATGAAGAATGGCAAGACAGGATGTACCATAGAGACTGGTGAGACTGGATTTGAATCTGCTTTGGCTGGTTTAATTTGCTTGATGCTTTCTATCCTACAAGATAAGGCGATAGATCATTATGTTTAATAAGGCGATTACATTTATTCCTTAATAATACAGTTCCTTATATTGAGAGCAACTAAAAGTATTAACTGTAAACATGTTGTCTGTGTTTCACTTTTCTTATTCAGAATGGTGTGAGTTCACCCCATATGAGGTGGGATTTATCAAGTATGGTGCCTTCATACCTGCACAGAACTTTGGGAGTGAATACTACCTCGGCCACATGATCAAGAAACTCCCTGAAACTGGAATATACTCTCTATTGGGTAAATAACTGTAAATATTCTAAAGGTTGATGTATGAATTTTAAGTTGAAGATAATGACTGGCAGTTATACTTATATTATTCCAAATGTGCTGTGTTTGCAGGGATATGGAGCAGTGTTTTCTCTCTGAGCCTGACTCAGCTTTGGAGTGTTGTCACTGGAGTGATACCATCCTGGGCCAGCAAAATTGGTGAAGATGTCAATCAGACAGGTAAAAGGAAGGCAGGGACAATGAGTAAGACCACCTGAGCAAATAATACCTGGACATGCAGAATATGTGCTTTATTAGTACTAATAAACAGGCAATATGTTAATAATAGACATGCTAATTAGCATATATAATTGGTCCTTATACATAAGCGCTACCAAATATTTTATCCCAAAAATGCAAACACTACTAGCTGTGTTTACAATTATACGATGGCAAATATTCATATAACATATATTTTATGTTCAGTTTGTTTAATCAATATGCAAACAATTAAATGTTTTTTTCCTGCCTTATAGACACTGATGACAAACCATCAACATCAGACACCGTTCAGATCAGCCCTATGACTAATTTAGCAAAAAAGCTGAGTAACTTTCTGACCAGCCGCCCTATTATCAGTCAAGTGTACAACTTCCTTAGAGGCTTTCACCTTCACAGGAACTACAGCGAGAGCTGTGACTTCACCACATGTAAAGGTCAGAATATCGTTCATGCTGTCAAGTTTAGCCTAATTAGTGCTAATTTCCTTTTGATTCGTTTTGATCAAACTAGGAAATGATTAATTATAAAGTGAACTTTCTGCAGACACACATCCAGACGCCTTCCCAAACTCACTGACACCAGCAGACGACTCACTTGGTCTAGTGGACACTGCTTTTGTCATTAAGTCAGGTTTCCCTCCTGTGTTACGCTCTAACAGACGTGCGGACGTCATTCTGTCTCTGAACTACGCTTGGGACACGGACCACTTCAAGGTGAGGGAGACCACAAAGACAGCAGATTGTGAGCAGAATGCAATGAAATGTAATGCTGTTGTTTCTGTATGTGTCTATAGGTCATAAAGCAAACTCAGGAGTACTGCGCTGATCACAAAATTCCATTTCCAAAGATCGATTACAAAAAGTTGGAGTCTGAGCCGATTAGGGAAGTTTATGTGTTTGAAGATAAAGAGAATCCAGATGCTCCCATAGTGATTCACTTTCCATTGATCAACTTCTCATTCAGACAGTTCAAGTCTCCTGGTGAGTACAGCCAAGTGTAATCTAGAAGTTGGTGTTTAAAAATGAATGAAAATTCTAGTATCAATTATTCACTAAAAATATTGTGTGTTTGTGTGATAGGAGTGAAGAGAGAGGGCAAGCCAGAGATAAAGGAAGGAGATTTTGATGTTGACTTCACCAGTATGTTCTGTCCATTCGCTACTCACAACCTTACATACAAACCTGAGGATTTCCAGAAGCTGAGCAACCTCACCACCTACAACATTCTGAACAACAAAGACATTATTTTAAACACGCTGAGCAAAGTGCTGAAGAGGAACATGGAGAGAATCCCAGCTACTAAAGCGTCAAAATTCTGATTTGATGTTGACAGATGAAGTTAAGGCTGACACCAGGAGAGACTGGAGAGTGATTTTTGTATTTGACCAAAAATGTCATCATTACATATTTATTGTTAAAAAACAGTTCAATTATATATATTTTTTAATGTAGATCAGAAAGGGTTAATGTAATATTCTATTCGTAACCCTAAAAGTTTTTAGCAATAAAACTAAATAATGGCACATTTTGTTCTTGCTTTTCCTTGCAAACTTTCTTGGTGCTTTTTGTCATTGTTTTAAAGCTTGAAAGTCATTAGACACCTAAACACATTGTATGTTAATCAGCAGAACATCTCTTGTGTTTCATGGAAAAAATAAGATATGGACCAGCATGAAATGATGTAAATGACAGAATTTTCTTTCATTAGGGAATTTATATTATTTCACATCATTTGTTAATCATCATTATTTGTCTTATCCAAGTAGATATTTTATATTTGGAGATAAACAGATGCTAAATATCTGCAACACTATTTAAAAGTTTGGGGTCAGTAAGATTTTTTTTTGGTTTGGGATGGAAGAATATCTTATGCTCACCAAGACTGCATTTATTTGATTAAAAATTCAATTTAAATGAAAAAAAAAAAGGTTTCTACTTTAATATATATATATATATATATAGTCCTACTTAAATATATTTAATATATAACAATAATTTGACATTATTAAATTTACAAATAGTTAACATTAACATCTTTGTTTCTGTCTATTTCAGCTTGCTTTTCCGTGGCATTTTAATTACTTGGTTTTTGTAACTGTTGGTTGTAATGTTTTACAACTTGTTTAACTACTTTTTCAACCAAACTAAACCTAATTTATTAATTAAAAGATTTTTTTTATTGTTTATTTGCAGACATCAGTAGTGTGGAAAAAGTATTTCTGATTAGCTTTAAGTACAGACTTTGTATTCCAAATACACATATGACTGAAGATTATGCATCCTATTTTTTATTTATTTATTTATTTTTATGCTGTGATTTCCTGTGATTAGGTCTGTTCCGCACATAAAATATGTAACATGATATTCGGCCATTTATTTAAACTAAAGTTTTGCTATGATTCCTTATTGTTTTCCTGTATAATGTCGTTGGGGTGTGCCATTATAGTACATGCACTACATGTCTATGATGTCACTAAACAGTTTCACTATAGCACTGTAGGATCCTAGAATCTTCCCTGGATTAGAAGCAGGCTTTGCAAGGCATGAAACACCCATCTGCTATGGATCTGATGTGAATGCAGACATGCTGATTCCATAAGCAGATAATTAGATTATTATTATGTCGCCTAGAAAATATTAGTTTCTATGTTTCTTCCCAGAATTGTATGGGAGCATTTCATACACATACACAATCTTCACTTACAAAGAAACAATGCAACTTTACTGTTTATAATAGCTCAGTTTTCTCAGATTAGAGCTTGAATCAGAAGGAGTGTGATGGTTACAGTGCATCTGAATGAAAGAGGGCTAGGCTGGTATTCATGTGCATGGGAGGGTTTACATAAACACCCAACATTCCGTAATGAAATCTATACGTATTCTAAGCCTCCAGGATGTGTCACATATACTTTTATATTAAAGACAGTTCCAACCGTAATGTTGCATGCAATGCTGTCATTTAGCCAATGGTAACTTATTATTTTACATTTATTTTGGCAAGTTGTGTTTATTTAATTTCAACACAAATTATAGATATGTAGGATGAATGCAAACAGAGGGAGGAGCATTTTTGAACAATTCCACCCTAAACACTTTAAACACAAAACAACATGAGATATTGTATTAGGGTGTGAAGAGCTGGATATAAACAAGTCTCTCAGGTTTTCTTTATTATATTTTACTTTGAATAGTGAGATCTTCATTTTATCTTTTGGTTTTGAGACTTCACTGACGAGAAAACAACAATGCTGAAGGTATCTTAGCTCACAGATATTTGACAGTGATGAATTAACCTACTTTTTTTCTAGCACTGCTGTTTGGCTTAAAACCAGAAATAGCAGATTTGTAAACAAGGCTATGGTTCTTGATCAAGGATTCGCTATGACAGCGATTCCCAATCAGGAGAACAAGATCTTAGGAGTACTGGGAAAGATTTAGTTTTTTGTTTGTAACAGAAATAATAAATCTGTTACCTTTTTTTACACTTAATGTGTTAACCTATGAAAGTAGGTTATGAAAATTCTGCTACATCTGTCTAAACCAGTTTCATTTCATTGCGTTTGACAGAAAGAGTTGATACCGTACTGGAACCTCGGGGAAAATACAATCAGTCGACTCTTAAAAAACGTTTGCCTTGTGGTAAAAATAAAACAATAATAAAAAAAGTTTTTAAACAGGTGTTCTGGATGTATTATGCTTATCTCTCTCCAGTGTCTAAATGTGACTGCTACGTCATCTTAAAGTTAGCCACGGCCTGTGCCTGCTGCCATCGCAACAAGACAGTGAAAAACAGCAATGCACCAAAATGGAATGAAACGTTTGGTTTCAGAATTCACAGCGGTGTCAAGGTGAGACACTACTGAGGTTTTTATAACTGAAAGGTTAAGTGAAACTGTGCCTTCCAATCTCAGCTGACAGCATGAAGTGATTATCCACCCTTGTTCTTGAATAACAAGTGATGAATGATATGCCGGAGATGTCACTAACAGTGAATGCTGGAATAACAGCAAATTCATTCTATATGAATTATTTAGTTATTTAACCCAATTTTAATCCCCAAAATACTCCAAGAAACCTGCTAAATTGTCAGCCAATTGCTAAATTTGTTCCAAGTTGTTAAAACTGCGAGGTGCTTATAAGGAAGTTTGTTTGATCCCAGGCTCTAAAGAAAACCCAATGCAGCTGCACACAGACTGTTCATTACTACATCAACCGAGACCTGGAGACTGAGTTTAGTCTCATCCCACCAAAAGTGTGTCATTGATTAAACTGATGATTTATTAAACCAATTTATCAAGCATGCATATCATTAATCAAGAGTGTGTGATGCTTGTTTGTGTGTTTACATGCTTGTTGTTTGTCCAGGCTGGGGAAGAAGTGGATGGAATAAATCCAAAGATTGCAGACATTCTGTCATCGGTCCCTATAAAACCATTACCAGCCAAACAGCAGATTAAACTCTCAATGACCATGCCTATTGGACAGGTGGGGGCAACCTGTATCTGACAATAAGAAGAAGTCAATTAAAAGACATGTATTTATTCAATATAAAAAGAAAAGCCAGTAACTGCAGTAATACACTTGTCTTTTTTAGGATAAAGTGGAATTGAAACTAAGCACAGAGGCAAGGTAAATGAGTTGAATAACTTATCTCTGATTAGTTCAGGCACAATTTAAAGAAATTATGACATGCAATCCATCAACCAAACCTGATTTTAATTTAGTTGATCATAGTTAAATGAGACAAAGCACTATAAACCTCCAACATTTCCTCAGCTGGGTTCAGTCTGATTCCATTCATCTCTCAGAGTAATCGTGTGTGTGTGTCTGAAGCTCTGTTGAAAAGTTGGATGTGCGTCTGGATTTTGATATTCCAATGGAAGAACATAATTTTCTGTTGAAGAGACGAAAAGTCGTGTCACAAGCTCTTCAGAAAGCTTTGAATCTCACCTCTGCACCTGAACCCAGCAAGGCAAGAAAACAAGCACAAACTTGAAAATAAACACATTCAACAGACCCCTGTCAGAGTCACCTGACCTGTAGTTTTACTACTTTTTCTCTCCATACATTTTAATTAAATTTATATTCTGTGATTAATTCATGAAAAATAGACTGTTTTGACTGCTCAGGTCCAATTGGTGGCTGTTGTGTGTTCTAAAGGTGGGACCAGTCCAGAGCTATTAATGGCACATTTGGAGGACTAAGAGCTCTGCAGAAACTCCAGCTTCTTGATACAATTAGCTACATCACTGGGGCTTCTGGCTCCACCTGGTGTGTATAAGGAACACTACAGACCTGTCTATTTCTAAACAAGTGCTTTATCAGACTTTGTTTCAAAACCAAACTCCAGATTTTACATGTGAGACGTCTTTAAACATCAACTTTCATCCTTGTTTCATAGGACTATGGCTTCTCTTTATGGTGACGCTAACTTGTCAAGCAATGACCTAAATGCAGTTTAGGAGTCAGTAAAGAAGGAGATCTCTAAAAGTGTTAGTATATTTTCAGCTAAGGCGCTACAAAGAGAAGATGGAAGAGAGAGAGAAGGAAGGACTACTCATATCTCTAATTGACATGAGGGGTCTGACTATAGAATACCTAATTCATGGAAAGGTACTTGAATACCAATGATTTCACACATTTTTGCATAAAATATAAATAAACGGCTGCCCTTAGAACTCAATGCATACATTATTTTCTTCCTCAGAAAGAAATGGGTACACTATCTGACCAGCAGATGGCACTTTTAAAGGGCCAGAACCCTCTTCCTATCTACACAGCTCTCAACATGAAGAATGGCAAGACAGGATGTACCACAGAGACTGGTGAGACTGGATTTGAGTGAACTTTGGCTGGCTTAATTTGCTTGATGCTTTCTATCCTACAAGTTGTATGCTTGTTCATCACCAGATCAATTATATGTATTGAGAGCAACAAAAAGTACATGTAGATATGTTTTTCTTTGTTCCTTTTTTTAGAATGCTGTGAGTTCACCCCATATGAGGTGGGATTTATCAAGTATGGTGCCTTCATACCTGCACAGAACTTTGGGAGTGAATATTACCTCGGCCAAATGATCAAGAAACTCCCTGAAACTGGAATATACTCTCTATTGGGTAAACACACATAAATACTCTAAAGGTTAATTAATGGTAAACAATTCTAAAGCTAGCGATTGGTTGTATTTAAAATGTTTGTTAAAATGTGTTGTGTTTGCAGGAATATGGAGCAGTGTCTAACTCAGATTTGGAGTCGCATTACGGGAGTGATCCCATCCTGGGCCAGCAAAACCGGGGACAAAGTGAACCACGATGGTAAGAGAAAAAGTCCCTTGGTTGCCTTTCAGCTTTATTAACACTAAGTATACAGTAAATGAGCAAAAATTGCACCTTTTAGGGGTACCAGTGACTTGTCACTGAGTCAGTATATTTTTTTACTTATCTGTAGACACAGATGATAAACCATCAACATCGGACTCACTACAGGACAGCCGAAAACTGATTCAGCAAAAAAGCTGAGCAACTTTCTGACCAGCCGCCCTATTATCAGTCAAGTGTTCAACTTCCTTAGAGGCTTTTACCTTCACAGGAACTACAGTGAGAGCTGTGACTTCATCACATGGAAAGGTCAGAACATAATTTATGTTGTTGAGTACAGCCTAATTAGTGCTATTCCCCTTTTGATTAAACTTAATCAAACTAGGAAATGATTAATTATAAAGTGAACTTTCTGCAGACACACATCCAGACGCCTTCACAAACTCACTGACACCAGCAGACGACTCACTTGGTCTAGTGGACACTGCTTTTGGCAATAAGTCAGGTTTCCCTCCTGTGTTACGCTCTAACAGACGTGCGGACGTCATTCTGTCTCTGAACTACGCTTTTGGGACACGGACCACTTCAAAGTGAGGGAGACCGCAAATATTTGGTAGATTTAGATTAAGGAGAAAGAAAATACGATTCTGTTGTTTCTGTATGTGTCTATAGGTCATAAAGCAAACTCAGGAGTACTGCGCTGATCACAAAATTCCATTTCCAA
>JAUCMT010000036.1:6872236-6891658 GCA_032357475.1 Enteromius thamalakanensis
CACAGCTCAGAGAGAGAGAGTCAGATGTGAAGTGTTGAGTTCTGCTGGGACTGACCTTCAGAGAGACTGGAGGAGAACCACCTGAGAAGACAATCACAGACACAGTTTACAAATCAAGTCAAGATATGTTTTATTGATAGCAGCTTTTCATAAAGAAATTACAGCTAATATCTTAAAATCCATAAGTCATCACTGAGTATTTCTGTTCAAAGCTTCATACACAAAAGTACAAATTAATACATTTGTTATCATGTCATCAGGAATTAAACCAAGGACAGCTGTGAAAACCTCCATATTTATTAAATATTTTTAAATTATTTATTACATATTTTTATACAACTATCTGATTATTCTCCCTGATTCCACTTATGTTAAGTTATATTTGTATAATATTTCCCCCATTTCATAACATTTCATGCCTCAAGAACAATTTTCACCCATTATAATGAAATGTTTTACATTTATTCATTTATCAGACGCTGTTTTTCCAAAGTGACGCACAAAGCAATCAGACGAATGAGAGAGCAACAATATACCAGTGCTGTATCAGTCTCAGTCCAGCTCAGCGCACATAGCAAGTCTTCTGTGAATTTACTTTTCTTTTCTTTTAATTTAATAAGTAAATTAGACCAAAACAAATAAAATATAATAGGTAAGTGCTAGTATTATAGGTCAGGTGATGGAAAGATGTGTGTCTTTAGATGTTTTCTGAAAAAAGGCTATGTAACATCCATGGTTTGTATGTTCCTTGTTTCTTGTATTTTGGTTATATTCTATGTCATGTGATGTTTTGTTTTGATGTTCCATGTGCTCTGTCTCCCCATGTGCCTTCCTTGACCTAGTTTCCCTTAATTGTCTATTTCATTCAGGTGTGTTTCTTCCCAGCTGTTTCTAGTCTCGTAATCAGTGTCTGTCTATAAGTACCATGTCTTTTGAGTTCAGTGTTGTCGATCATTAAATGTAATATATGTTTGCTCTATGTTTCAATGTGCTACGTTAAAGGATACTGCTCCACGTTTTATTTATCTTATTAAAAAGTATATTTATTTTACGTTTTGACTCCTGCGTCCTCCTTCTCCTGGACCCCATGTTACAGCCAATCAATATAAAAAGAATTACATTTATTTATATCAAATTAAAAATCAAATGGAAAATCAAATTAATAGCATATTTCACACATTACTGTATAACATTTTTCATAACAATTTAATAATCTAATTTAATAACTGTTGTCTCTCACTACTTTAGTGGAGTACTTGAAAAGGGCAAATAGTAGGAGAGCTTCCATAGGACAAGGACGCTTGACATGTTTGAACATTTAACTGTGTCAGAATCCTACATTGTAATCCATCCATTGTATCGCTGTGCTCAAAGGTAAAGTAGAACATCTGGGACTCGGCTAATAATGCAGCTCAGTAGCTGGAATCATTCTAATATGGAGCGGGAAACAGTGAAACAGGTCTCAAGACAGATTTTGCCCTTATACTAACTTGTGTTTCTCAACGATAATGCAGGGTCTTGTGCCTCGAGTGTAGGGATAAAAACAGAAGATCATCTGTGTTTATGCTAAATAAATAAAGATTAATGAAAAGTAGAAACAAGTCCGAAAAATAAGACGCAAAAAAAAGGAAAGTGTATTCAACTCTTTCTAGTTAATCCTAATTTCAGCAGTAAAAGCAATGCTGCATCTCCTCGACCATATTTATGCAGCTGTAAGAAAGTTATCGTAAAATGAAGCCTGTACAGGTATTTTATGACTTGTTTTATAATACCTACTATTCACTAGAATGACTTCGCATTCCGTGATGCCGTGTTTTTATCTTCACAAAGTGAAGCAGCAGAAATTATATTGCTTCTGTTGGGGTAACAATGTAAAGTCGCTCAGAATGTAATCTGTGTCTGCTTAATACAAGGGAACATTAATTATTTTGCATTTGCTGCCTGACATTTGCCTGCATTTGTTTTTGCAGCTATTACAAAAAAATACACTGAAGCTTTACAAAAGTGGTACGGTGCCATCTATTATCATACTTGTCCTTTCAAGTGTTCATGTATATGGGAAATTAGCAGGGCATATGCACATTCTGGATGATTAAGAGTTCAAGCCAAGGGAACGCCCAGTCCATCTCGTTTTGTCTCTCATGGTAGCAGATCATCAGAGACAGGAACTGATGTATCCTTGCCCATCCAAGGCTCTTGTGGGGCCATCAGGATTATGAGGGACCCTGACGGAGATCTAAAATTAACTCATCCCCTCCACAAATCAATTCAGCATCAGCATTCATTAGGCAGAGGGGCTCTTGTCGCAGAGAGATTGATGATCACGACCCAACATGGATAAAAGCAGAAGTGTCTAACAAGATGAAAATGGAATAGCCATGTTTCACTCGGGTTCAGAGGCAGATGCCTTTCTCAAGAAGAGGAGAAAGAATTAGCCACTATCTTCTTTAGCGGCTTCTGCTGTTATACCGAAAAGAGTATGTTTAATCATCTTCCTGCATGCCTTGAATTGTATAGAAGAATGCTAAGCTACTGTATTAACCTTTGGTCACATACAGCTTTGACCTTTCTGGCTGCTGACTTTTTAGAGTGCATTATTATATCCAGACAATTCACATTATGTTGGATGTGTGTTTACAAGAATTATAACATAAAAGCCTGCTGAATGGATATACTACACAATTCTCAAATTGGCCCATGATGCATTAAGTGTTGATGTCATTTGAATTTGACTTCACATCATGGTGTGGGGAATCAATCTTTATACTGAAAAACTAGCCTCAGTCTCTGACATCAGTCACCGTAGTCTGTTCACTGACAGGAGTAGCACTTTCTTGATCTGACAAACTCTGATTTGATTCGCTGGCTTTACGCAACTTCCTGAGGTGAAAGCACAATGGGTGCTTTTGAGGAAAAACTAATCATTGTTCTTGGCCAGAATGTGAATTATGTTAAAATGTCTGTCAACATGAGACAATACTGTCATGACTGTGTTAATGTTATATCAAGAAGTCGTCTTTAATTAGTTTACACTGTACTTTTCCCATTAAACTCTTAATCTAAAGCATTATCGGTTATAATTATTACAGAAAGTAAGTCACATTGTGTCTGTACACATGCACTTTACATTCTCATAACTGAATAGTCAAACATAAAGAAAAGAACAATGTCATGTATAGAAATGATTTTTTAAAAAATGATAAATTATTATAAATAACTTGTGTTGTAATGTGTTGTATCATCTCATGAATATTTATAGGAACAGTTTTAATGTGTTCTAATTAGGGCCGGGACTCGATTAAAAAAATAATCTAATTAATTAGAGGCTTTGTAATTAATTCATCAAAATTAATCGCATTTTAATCACATATAAATATTTGACCTGAGAACAGTGAGAGGTAATTTTTTTCATATGGATTTTAGTATACCATTGAATAATGACTGAATACATAAGCTTAAGCAACAAAATATTGTTTCTTTTTGTTCAGCCAAGTCCAGAAGACCAGTGCAATATTGCCATTAAGTGTAGCAATAGGATATTTAGAAATATAGTAGCCTACATTTAAGAAATTCCAGAACCCTATAGGTAAGTAGACCTTCTGTAAACTGTTTTTTTATTTGATCTGCTATAAAGGAGGAGCCACAAAATATTTGCACAGCAGCCCCTCTGGCTCACCCAATTCTCTGAAGTTATTGCTAGCAGTTTAATTTTACTTATTGTTCATCAATGATCAGCACAAATATGAATTTTAACAATTTGTAAATCTGATAAAAGACAAATTCATCCAAATGAAATAAATAGCTTTATATATTTAAAAAATACAAATGTATCAAAAATAAACAGATAAATTTGACGCCAAAAGAGGCAACCAAACAACTGATCCAACTTAATGTACATGCATACTGAACACATATAGTAAGATTGCAGAATCTAACACTTTAGAAATTTTTAGGATTTGGCAATATTTCCCAGCAGCTGCTCACACTATCTTCGATCACAGGCAACTGATTTTGTCCAGTAATCATAAAATTAAGTAATACACATAAATAAATAATAAATGGATTACCTACCGCATTCGTCATTATTGCTCTTTCAAATTCTACTTCCTGTGTGCGTGTGTGCACCCATGTTGCCTAGTAACGAACGTGCTGGCAAGCTGGCACATCGTATGCTTGCGCCTCGTCTATTAATTGTATATACAAGTTAAAATGATCTCTTACGCGTGAGAGCGTGTGAACTGGCTGAAATGCGTGTGTCTCACGGTGAATGCTAGAGACTTTAGAGCCTTGCTTCAAGTGCATTAAAAAAAAATAATTTAACTCGTTAATTATGTGTAATTAATTAATCTAAATTAACGCGTTTAAGTCCCGGCACTAGTAAAAATATCAAAATACAATTCTAAAAATTATATAAATTTAATAAAGATAGAAATGGTTAAAATCTCCATTGTGTGGAGTTCATGAATGTTCACATCCATAATTCATCCATATGACAAATTGTAACCTTAAACTCTCAAACTGGAATCAAACATTGTGGTGCAGGCCCACTTTGCCTTGCAGCACTCAGAGCCACTGCAGACTTAAGTGAGTTCTATAACAACGAGGAAGATGCTTCCCTAAAATATTTCACTCCACACTTCACCAATTGTTAACTTCAGCCAAGTCAGCGGTTTATTTGGCCATCCGTGAGAATAAAAACCGACATTGCCTCCAGCCATGTTGTGTATTTCAGACATGCTAACAGCATATCCTACAAGTACAGAAGACTGTGAGTGCCGATGTAGCGTCATTTGTATGCAGCATTAACCTGCATGAGTGCTTTTTGCTAGTCTTAATGGTGTCGGTCTGAGTGGTATTAATCTCTTGTGTTGTGTTAGCCAGTCTTAATGGTGTGAGCCTGTCTGAAACCGCCAAATAGGGAGATGTGTCTGCCTGCCTCAGTGAGCTATAGTGAGCTTGTGTTAATGGTCTGCTGAGTTCCGTCATAAAATATTTCTGGTAACTCTTAAGTGACCTTATGACATTTATTGTAATGGACGTGCTACTCACTCCATGCAAGACTTGTTTCCTGTTTACTGCCTAATTGTTTCATTTGGGTTATAAACTTACTTAGCTACTTCAAAACTTTGATAATGTGTAGTCAGGCCAGTGAGAGGAAAAGAAACTGAGTACGTGGGGGAGACAGAGTGAATTTCAGGATGATGGCCCATTCCATCAGGATGATTCATCATGCAGGGCGCCTCTAGGGTTACGTTGCTTTACTTTTTGAAAATACAAACACAGATTTACTCTTACGCACAGTCTGTTCCTGAAATAATGTTTTTATGTTATGATCTTACATAAGGCTAGTCTGATTTATGCTTACTTTGTTAAAAAATGAACGTACTGACTGTAAAAAATGAATATTAGCGAGCTGCTGTAATGTACTTCCTGGCTGCATAGCTCTATAGCTACTGTATAAGATTAAATCTGAAGGAAGTATATCATTTATACATATTCCTGCCCGGTGTCTTGGCTCAGCAGCTTAAACGCCTATCTTCATTTCATTCCAAGCAAATAGAGAACTTGATTTTGCAGTTTGTCTCTGCATTTCCATGCTCTTCTAATACTAAACATAGTCTTAGCCACAGACTGCACACCCACAGGCCGCCCACAGTCCGCTCACTGACCGTCTGAGGCATATTGGACGCATAAATGGAATGTACTTTCACAATCTGGCAAGCTGCCATCTGATTGGCTGACTTTGTGCAGCTCGGGACACAGAGTTTTTTTTTTTGTTGTTTTTTTTTTGCGCAGTCCATCTGAAAGTGTTCATGTTCACAAAGTTACCTGATTCAGCTTTTGTGGATTAAATAATCACTCAATCATAAAATTATAATCAAGTAACATTAAATATGGTTTATACAGTACAATAAAGATCATATCAAAGCAGCTTCATAGTAATCATCAGGAAAATATGTTGCAAAGTTGATCAAACATCTTTAAGTTCAGCTGTTAAACAGCTCTACAGACAACCAAGGTGTTTTTATTTTTATTTGTTGTATTTCTTTTTGTTTTCACTTTCAATTTTTTTTTTCTCAAGATAAGCAAAATTAAAATGTTTTTAGTATTTTATATGATTTCAGTTAAAGATTACTTTAAGCAGTAAAAAAAAAATATTTTATAGTTTTTCAGTTCAATAACAGTGTTGCAAAATGTATCAAATAGTTATTAAATATGTATTTTACATATTTTATTTTTTTTTTAAATGTATTTTATTTGTAATAATAATAATAATAATAATAATAATCTATTTTAGGTCTATTTTAATATTCAAAATACAAATAAAACACAAACATTTTTTAATTAATTCTAAATGTTTCTAAAAGTTAATGCATGTGCGTCTTTAAATTTAATATTGTTAAATTTTTTAAATAATTTTAGAATGTACAGCATAAAACACTGATATTAATTTTGAGATTTGCAACATCTGTCTTATTAAATTATTAGTGTTTTTAAAGATTAACTATAATTCAGGATTTGATAATGGCAATGTTAAACAGAAACCTGATTATTAATTTACACATATTTATAAACACACACACACACACACACACACACACACACACACACACAGGTACATATTTATAAATTTGTTTTAAATTTTTTATTTTTTTAATGTTAAGGTTAAGCAAGACAATTGAGCAAGCAAGTCGGTCAGACTGTCTTTTCCTGTCTGTATTTCGCTAGATTAGGCTGCAATGAGGACCAGACCTCTTTTTAATCAGAAATTTGGCTACACAAGACTATGCAAACCACAAACAGGGAGTCATTGGCCTTCCCAATACCCCTTCCTCCAATAAAGGGTATTTATAGCACCTGCTCTGGGTAGTAAATAGGTATTATCAACAGGCACAGAATTAGATCAGATTAAATCCTAATATGATTTTTACTTCAGGTGTCAGGCCCCCTGAGGCTCAGTTCTGCATTTAGTCTTTCATGTCTATTTGGAGCAGAAACATAAACATTGTGCAGCAGTATCAATGGAATGAGGAGTTCACTTCTCCCCCTCTCCCTTCTGGTCATCTGTGCCAGGAGCTTTGGTCTGCTGCCCTCTTTAATGATGCATGGAACATTAGCCAGCCACTATCCCAAGATAGGACAAGGCCGATGGCATTCTCTGGTCAAAGAGGCCGCATTGTTTGGGTTCAGAATAGCATGGTCTACTGAGAAAGAGGAGAACAGTTTGTCTGTTGAGTTTGTTTGGTTTTTTAATTGTTACCCCAATCCTATAATTTGTGATTGCTGAAAATTACATTTTAATGTCTTTCATATTTAACCACATTTCTGCCATTCACGGAGGGATCGTTAGGTAGATGATGAAGTGATTTACATACATACAGGTTTATATTAACTTATTTTGACATTTTAATTATGTTACACTTCACTGTGAAAGATGTTTCTAAACCACATTTCAAAAAAAGAATAATTGTGAGAGATAAACATGTAAATATATATATTTTTTAAATCATTTTAGTCTGTGGCAGAAACCTATTGAATTGTGAGATGTGCAATCAGAATTCATAGAAAAAAAGTCAAAACTGTGAGAAAGAAATTTCAGAGTTTCTTTTCCTTTGCCTGCAATGGGCTTCCATACATACAGTAGATGGAAAATGCAAAAATGTTGTATTTTGCAAATGAATTAAACAACAACCTGTTATCTTTGTAGTATTAATGGGATCTTATAGAGTATGTGAAGCATAGATGCTTATATATTCTAGCAAAGAAATTACATTTAGAGTTCTTTGGCAAAAACCCCCCCAAAAGGTTTGAAAAATTCTAAGTGAAGGTCTGACTAAACTATAAAAATACAAAGAGATCAATAAAAACATAACAAAGAAAAGGAAAAAAACTGTATATTGTGGTAAGTAAAACCTTGGTTTTTAGCTAAATAAAAGTCTTCCATACCTACATTAGGGGGTGGAGAAGCAGAAAAGAAGAGGATGAGAGAGAGAGAAAAAACAAATAAGAAAGGATTCTTCGAGTTATTTAGCTCACGTCTGTTCATTCACACAAAGGATGCTCTGTACGAATATCCCATCCCTCTGTTTTCAATTTGTATCTCAACTTTTTATATCGTAAGTCCCAGGCAGCAGATTTAATTAAGAATCCAGTCCAATACATCGTTTATGAGATAAATTCAAGTGGCTGTTATCTGGCGGTATAGAATCGGCGTGACTTCGCATTTTTATGCACAACTGCACTGCTGACATTTGATACATATTATCCTTGTGAATTGTGCTTTGGGATGGTAACAAAGAACAGGCTATTGATTAACTGGCAAGAAGAACTTGGATCTATTGTGGTGCTGTGAGGGTATCTAGGACATAAAAGGTCTAGGAAGAAGTGTTCTGCCTTTCCCATCAAGCACACAATGCTGTTTCAACAGCACAATGTCAGGAAACACAGAACAGTTTAACACATAGCCAGAGAGCTGTTAATTATGTTAAACACATTTAAAGATAAATTAAATAATGTATAAACATTTTATTAAATAAAAGAATTAAATTGGTTTGAAAATATATTATTTTATTATTTAAAAAAATATATTTTATCATATTTAAATATGTGTGTGTGAAACATACTGTTGTAATCATCTTAATAAAGACGTTCCAATCTCTCTTTTTCCCCTCATAACCGAGAAGTGTTTATTCACATAGGCTGCCGAATGAAGCACCTGAGGGAACTTCTCTCTTCTCTCATCTCTGTTGTTTAATTACACTTCTTTTCTTCTGTGCTACTGCTCTTTTTAGTGTGGATTACATAAACAACTCTGCAGCTCTGGTGCTACACGCGCTGCACAGCATTTAACACAATAAAGCCTTCCATCAAACGTCTGAAATCATCAGCAAACCACATGCCTCGTGTTTCAAGAGCTGAGACACAAACATCTTCTTCAAACTGCAAAACAAATCTGCCAAACCGAATACGAGTCTGTCATCATATATATATAGAAGCTGGAGTATCAGAGGGAGGAATAAAGGAGCATTGAGAAAGGCCTACTTCGGCAGCAAGAGTTCACATAACATCACCCATAAACGCATCTGTCTGCCAGATGGGTGCCAGATTACACAAGATGTCGCTAATAATAACTGCCGTACTATTTATGCTCTTGTATGTATCCGCTTGTGAAAGCACAGGTGGCATTTTAACAGGAAGTTGCATTTTAAGTTTGCATGCAAACTTATAGAAAATAACATATCTTATCAGTTACTGTGGACTTTGCTTGATTGAAGATGTAATTTTGAGTGTGTCTCCATAAAAGTGCACGATAAAGGGGGGTGTCGATGCAAATAGATTACATTGCGGCCTGCAAAGTGATCCGTCAAGCCTAAAAGTAATTTAGGAAACTGAGTGTAAAAATTAATATGACTGAATGGCAGGTATTAATCTGGGTTTTTGGGTTATGTGCCGGTCTGCTGTCACTATGATAAAAGGGAGAACAGGGAACACATAGATGTATACTGCTTGATTGCAAAAATTCAATCAAAAAGTTGCTGATGATTACATTCAGCACAAAAATCATCGCTGAATGGAAAGGATTATATAATTATATTATAACGTTGAGAAAAAAACATTCTACAACACGTCTTAATTTGTTGTTCCAGATTCTATAGTACTTCCTACTGAGCCTTGTGTTATCAAACTTGTCAAAGTGTTTTCTAGCTCTACAGCGATAGATGATGTTGTGGGAACAGAACCAGTTATTATATGATATAAAAGGGATAGTTCACCCCTATACAAATTAGGATATTTTAAAACAATATCGAGTTTCAACACTTTTTGCCCATACGATGAGTACTTTCACTATAAAGGCAAACAAAGCTGATTTTTTTTCTTTACAATAGCTTACAACTTTAGAGTACACTGTATCTGGCATTATTAGTGAATTTAATTTCTTTATATATTTGTCTGTTTTACTATTCTCTTCAGGGAGAGGCTTTTTTATATGCTGAGAGAAGGAAACTACAGCGTCTGAAGTTTTTCACAGAGTGAATGTATTAATTGAACTGTCACTCTCAAGGCTTTTTCTGGGTTGTGTTTGACAGATGGCAAGTCACATCCTTGTATCCAAAGCCTTCAATCAAGTCTTTTGATGCTTACTATGTATTTGTTTTCTTTTCTATTTTATTCAGAGGAAATTTATTCAGCACATGAAACAAGAAAACATAAAAAATAAATTTATATTGAAGATATGCAACATGTGAATGTGTTGATAATAACATAGTTTCAGGAGGATCGCTGAACGAAAGTTTGGGGGGGGGATGTGGCAGCCAGAGATCGAGCCGGACACCGAACCACCAATCCTCGCTAGGGTTCAAGCCACCAGGGTTCGGAGTCTGCAGATTCTCCCGGCTCGCTCCCCGGACAGCAATCCAAAATCTGCTTTATTCATTTTATTAATAAGAAGCATGAACTCGTGAAATTATCCATGTCCCAAACAATCAATTAGAAGTATTTGCTATTCTCTAAAATGATGAATAATTAATTTTTAACAGAAAATACTAGTGGGCTTAAAAAAATAGTTAAATTCAAAAATGAAAATTTGTTTTATTATTTACTCGTGCTGTTCCAAATTGATCTGAATTTTTCTGTTAACCACACAAAATTAGATATTTTGAAGAATGTTTGGTAACCCAATAGTTACTGGTAGACACTGAGTTTCACATTAAGAAAGAAATACTATAGCTACAATAGGCTTAATATTATATTTAGTGATTAAATTATATATCTAAACCATTTACACATTTAGCATACAGTATTTTGATCTATGTTGGTATTTTAGCACATGCTTTAATTATAACAAATAATTGCATATTAACATATTAATACAAATAACTAAACCGGTTTCTCCTTTTCCCAGTGATAACAAATTTGAATAGCATAAAACAAACATATGGAAAAATGAAAAGGAAAATGGATGAGAGTAAAACAGAGATGTGACATGCTTCGAACAGGTGACTTCAATGACTATATAACCAAGTGAATTTAGCACAGATTATTCAGTTTGGTGTAATAAGTATATACTAATATAACTGACTGATGCCATTTCAGACTCGGCTCCACTGAGCTTCATTATTCATCTCTATTGGCTGCCGCATTCGTTCATTTCCTCTCACTTGTACTGGCTGTGGAATAGATGTTATCCCTGCGTGTTTTCCCTCTATTGACACTGCACAAATGGAATGTGTACTTGTTAGTCTATATGTGTGTGTGTTTGAGCTTGTGTGTATTAGAAGAGAATTTAGATTGAAGAGATGAGAGCAAGCGTTTTGCTTTCTTTGTCTTCTTTGAGCTAGAGACTCACCCACATTCGTATATTTAGATAGATAGATCTTTATGGACACTTTTCTTTCACATCTACTGCTGTGTTGCTCCTCGTGATTTTCCTATATGTACTGTATATCAAATTGGTACATTGTGGCTTGAGCTACTTGAGCTACTTTCCTCCCTAGATCCTTGGCATTCCCTTCCATCCACCCGGATCCATTCCTGCATACTCTGATCCGTTAGTCATGGCACTGGCTGGCATAGACAGAACAGCCACTGTGCTCCGAGGCAGCAGTCCTGAGAGCTCTGCCACCCTCTTTATATGACTCTGGAAATTGATGAGGAAGGGGTAAAGAGAGACATATGTGATAGATGTCCTGCAGCACTCTCGTAAAGAAACATTACAGCATCCTGACATCAAACAGTCCTTCAAATGTAGGACGGTATCTTTGCATTTTCCATCAGGGAGCGGGGTGGGGGGTGGGACTATTTGTTTGTCTGGTAGATCGGTGAGCGTTCTGGAAACCAGTTTGAAATTGTTAAAGGGTTAGTTCAAGCAAGAATGAAAATTCTGTAATGAATCACTCACCCTCGTGTCATTCCAAGCCTGTAAGACCTTTATAAGACCATACAAGACCTACGTCAGAATGCCACATGCATGTGTTGAATTAAGTCTTCATAAAATTAAGGTTGAACTTTATTGATGTCCACCTTTCATGGCCTTGAAAGTGTCAGTTGTGTTACTGTCTATGCAGCATCAGAAAGCTCTTGGTTTTCATCAAACATATCTCAATTTGTGTTTTGAAGGTCTTACAGCTCTGGAGCGACATGAGGATGTAATTACTGACGGAATGTTTATCTTATGTTGAACTAACCCTTTAAGGCTTTAAATGAAAACTCAAAATGAAAACTAAATGAAAACATTCTTGCTTACTGAAATAAAAACAGGACCGAAAGTATATACTCAAAATATAACTTCTAAATAACGGAATGAATGAACATTTATATTTTTAATGATTCCAGTTGGTAGAGTACCTTTGACAGCCCTAAAAACCAAAATTAATACTTAAAAATAAAAATTAAACTCTGGAGAAAAAAAAAAAAAAAAAAAAAAAACTAATAAAAAAAAAAAATGAAAATTTATCAAATTGAAAGTTAAAAAGAAAGATTCATTTCATTTCATACTTGTATGTTTATTTATTTATTTATTTTTGTATGCACATTTTCTTTCATACAGGTTTAGAATGTCATGATTGTGAGTAAATGATGAGTAAACACTGAACTATAAGTAATTACTTTCATGTTTTGTAACACTAATTGCACATAAATTACACGTTAATTTGTGTGAAAATAATGATCGCAAACTTTAATTTTAGGGTAAACTATCCCTTTAACCTGTAAGGAGTTTGTGTCAGCTTTGCATTAACAACATCAATAGGCCCGTACATTTTAGAGCTCCTAACTTGTGGTTTTGATTGACAGGTATAATGATGGAGCTTCTCAGTAATGAATCAATGAGCTGTGAACTGCTGTGGCATTCCCGCAGTGAGTGCTCATTTCAACACTAACACATCCTCTCGCTGTCCCGGGCTCCTCCTCTACTTCAGTTAGATCCATAATGAAAACACGCTCACAGATGCCTCACCTCCCCGCACTTAGAGCTGGGCTTGTTGTTCTGAAATATATTTAAAGTGACAGCACACATCAGCCCAGCTCCGTGCTAAAGTCATCAGAAATTTAACGCTGGTGCTTAAAATAGACACCCACGCTGACGGCGATGCTGCGGTTTACCTCAAACTCTTATTTTCGACACAGATAGCGAGACCTTACTTATTGCCAATCAACGTGACTTAGATGTCACTGGAATGTCATTTGAGGTCATCGTACAAATACAAACACTCCCAGAGTCTATTTTCCATAGCAACACGGATCGATGACACCTGCCTTCATCTCCATGGGAACGCACATGTCCTTCTTTGACTACCTACTCTCCCTTTTCTTTCATTAATCTCTCACTCTCTCTCTCTGAGCGTTATACAAACCATTTATTTCCCTGCACAAATAGGAAATTATCTATAATTTATGAGCCCCACATCTATTTATTAGTTCAGCATGGATTACTGTGGTCTGTGTGGGCTTCAGGAGAGTCGCATTTCTGTTAATGATCTCCCCAAGGTAAATTTAACCACAATTAGGCGGTAAATAACAGCCCTGAACTGTCTGATGAAATGATGAAGGCAAACTCTCCACCAGAGGATCCTAGTACAGGCCCTTTAATTTGCCCAAATAAAAGGTAGAAAGCAAAACAAGACAAACTAATTGATTTTTTAGGTTTTCAAAAGCCCTGCTCTAGAATTTTCCACCCTGCACATTCAGCAATAACAAGTCGTTAGGTCTGCGTTGAAGAGAAATGCTGTGTTGCAATTTTTTTTCTTTATTTCCCAGCTTGACATTCGTAGGAAGAGATGGGAAGGGAGGGTCATTGAGTTTAATATAAACACGCAATTAAAAGAATGATAAATAATTAGAACTTGCTTTCCCTAAACATTCACTTTCAGGTATTTATCAAGAAAAAGGCCATTAGTTTTACCAAACAAATACAGAAAATTATTATTACTACAATAATAAGATGCATTAACATTATTATGGCATGGCATGCATATAAAATGATTATTTTTAGTCCAATTAATGGGATTCATTCGTGCCATGTAAACTATAATAAAGTGATAAAAATGACTATATATAATGAAATTATTTCCAATTAATAGAGTAAGATGTTTACTATTATTTCAGAAAGATTTTTTTTAAAAGAAGGAAATTAGTAAATCCTGCTCATCTAAAATGTTTATTAATTTATTGTTTATTTAGTAATATTTAGAAGTTACAGAAAATTAACAGTATTAAATTACATTTTAAAATATACTGAATAAGAAAGTCATTTAGTATAGTTGTTTGTCTAATAACAGAGATCATTTAAAGTCACCCATCATTTTTTGCTTCAGTTTCATATGTGCAAGCCACTTTGGTTGTTTATAGCACTGATATTTGCTCTGATTTCCACTTTCTTGAATCGTTTGTAGAATTTCCAAGAACGATAAAAAAAGTAATGAAGACAAAGAAAGATTAGGACAGAGAGAGAGAGAAAAAGGAGTGGAGGTTGTCAAATAAAATATGTATCTATTAGCTTGCAGCTGGTCTGCTGTGTTCTTAATTAGGCATGTCCTGAGGCTATCATGTCTAAATGGATTATTCTCCAAAACACACACACCGCACAAACATATACATACCCACACACACCATATGGCACACAGTCTGTGGCCTGTGTGATCTTCCTTCCATCCTTTCTCTGATGCTTATCCAAACCCCATCACAGAGTTATTGGCATGTGTGAGAGACAGAAACAGAGTACTACCACCATCCACTGCCTCCTAGACTCAAATCAATAAGCTGTCTTTGCGTATTCACAGTTTATTGCTTTTTTTTCTGTCTTGCAGGAACAGACCTCTCTGTTATCTGACCTGCTGGTGGGGCGCTTGTGACCTTGACAACCAAATCTGTGCTGTGTTTGTGCTGGTGCGCTGTCAAGCCCGCTGCCGCCTGTGTCATTTGTGGCAGCTAAATTGAAGGAGTGCTTTAATCGTCTCCCACACGTCTTACCCCTCGCCACGTGTGCAGGAAGCCCTGGGCGGCCGGCCCGCTCATTCCGCTGTCTGTCTTCCTGCCCACAAACATCCCATCATCAACAATGACCTGAAGCCACACGGCATCTGCTGCATGAAAGATGTTGATTTTATTGGCAAAACACAGCTCCTTTGGGTTATGGTCCACTTCTTGTGAGCAGTATGATGAAGACCACATACTATAACTCACATCAATGGGATTCACTTCATATGTGAAAAAAACACAACTAACATAACTCACAAAAATGGACCACAGGTATGGGTTTCTTAATGGCCTGGATGAGAAAAAGCCTGCGTTGGGCCTGCACCCCAGCAACAGGTGGATAGGTGTATTGACTGTCTTAGAGAACAACAGAGCACAACATAAAGCATGGGGCCCGTGGACTCTCGGGTCTGTACGGAAAATCAAAATCTTAAGCTTCTTTTTTGGGCTCATGGTCACTGTTCTCATCATGGCGTCCTACATCTTGACGAGAGACCAGAAAGGGCTCTTTTTAACGCCATCACCGTATCACCTCACTGTGGAGTCTCATCAGCCTCAGCTGCCCCTCAATCTGTCCTTCTCTACAGACTACAGAGTTGTGATAGAGGTGGTGAGGAGCATTGTGGCCAAAGTGGATTTCAGTCAGAGAAGAGTGCCTGACCTGAGA
This sequence comes from Enteromius thamalakanensis, assembly GCA_032357475.1. NCBI lineage: Eukaryota > Metazoa > Chordata > Actinopteri > Cypriniformes > Cyprinidae > Enteromius > Enteromius thamalakanensis. Next base: position 6,887,877 of record JAUCMT010000036.1, read on the forward strand.
GAAGTGAGAGAGAAAGAGCCAGATGTATGTGGATTTTAATTATATTGCTAAACATGCAAAATATGACTTTTTCTCACCCCAACTAAATAAATAATAAAAAAGCTATATTTGTTTTTTTTTTTATGTGAATTTTTAAGGTTATGATCATTATTTAGAATGACAGTTGGTTAGTCAACATCAGTGTTATCCTTCTGGTCGTTCTCGTCCACAGATATTCTCCACAATTCCTCGCAAATTTCTTCCCCATTTGAAGAACCCCTGTTGGTATGAAGAATTCTTTGGGAATGTCACAGCTGATCCGTATGGGAAAAACCTGTATGCTCTTTATTCAAAGCGTTTCCAAGCAATATATGACCACCTGCGCAGAGCGTTTCCGGCTCACCTGCATCAGCACGCAGGTAGACAGTATCGCCTGCGCTGCCTGCCCTTCTTTTACATCATCGGCCAGCCCAAGTGTGGCACCACAGACCTCTACGACCGGTTGCGGCTACATCCAGAGGTCCATTTCACCACTATGAAGGAGCCACACTGGTGGACACGAAAGAGATTTGGTCAGTTTCACGTAAGCGATAAATGACAGGGTTTAAAATGTGAATTATTGATGCTAGATGGTCTTTTTTTAAACGTCCGCAAAATGTTCACCACTAACATTTTCTTGCAGTGCTGAGCATCTGCTTAATGTTTATCACATTCAATTTATTACACAAATTTTACAGCTACAGAACAGCTGTCATGCAATTCCGGTTGCAAGCTGTTTTACAACTGAAATAATTGTGCTTTGTATTCCCTTGGTTTAAGGTATCATCAGGTTGAGTAATGGTTTTAATAAACCCTATCCACTGAATGACTACCTGGACCTTTTTGACCAAGCAGCCAATCAGATTCAAGATCACTTGACAAGCAACTCCTCCAAAACCAACAAAAAAGTGGACATTATAATTGGTAACTTCTTTAAAATCATGTTTTAGGTTGAGTTACTCAATTGTTGTGTAGACCGTTGTGTTGTTATTAACCATTTGAGTACCCTGTGAGATTTTATGTAGTCATGTTAAAGTAATATTTCAATAATTTCTCATGTTCAAAGTTCTCAGACATCACTTAACAGTAAAATAACCAAAAAATAATGCTGTATTTTGATTTTTTATTTTATTTTTTTTTGCTATAACGATGATGATGAAGTGCTCAAATGAAATACACATCATTTAGCCTTTCTAATTAGAGATGCCAGATGCTGTGGTCAAGGTCTATATCCTCTTGTCATGACTCATAACAATAAATAATATTCAACATTTCAGTCTTTGCCGACTGAGGCTTGAGAAATTAAATCAACTAAATCAAAAACAAAACAGCCCAGTCATAAATAATCACTGATAGCACATGGATCCAATCAGATTAAGCCAGTCTTCAAATTAAATATCTAGTTGGTTAGGATGAAGCAATTAACACATTTTATGATTGACAGGTGAGGCGAGTGCATCCACAATGTGGGACAATAATGCTTGGGTTTATTTCTACGACAACGGAACGAAAGTAGAGCCCCCTTTTCTGGTGCAAGACTTCATTCGTGCTGTCCAACCAGATGCCAGATTCATTGTGATGCTCAGAGACCCAGTAGAAAGGTACTACTCCACTGTTTAAATAAGATATAATAATGATTCATGGTATGGATATCATAACCACATGTTTTTTTACATTGTCCTCTTACCTGTTATTGTGTTTGTGCACTGTGTGTTTGTGTGTGAGAGAGCAGGCTTTACTCAGACTATCTGTACTTTGGCATGGCTAATAAATCTGTGGAGGATTTTCATGAAAGAGTATCGGAGTCGTTACACCTGTTTGAGGGCTGCTTGTCTGAGAGGTCCATCCGTTCCTGCATTTATAATACCACTCTCAACAACCTGATGCCTGTGAGTGCAGTAGGAATCATGATCATTTCAAATGTGTATATCTAATTTGCTTTGGCTCTCTTAAAGGGAAAGTAGACCCCAAAAAAGAAAATTCCTTTAACTCAACCTCAAGTTGCTCTGAGTCTATGTGATTTAAAAAAGATGTTACATGTAAATGATGCATAGGAAGTAATTGGGGAACAAAGGTTGACAAGTTGCAAAAAAAGATTCCTTCAGTTCATTAAAGTGTTATGAGATCTTCTGAACGATAGATGGATATGTCTCACTAAAGCATTTCAGTTGGAAATTCTCATTAGGGACGGGCACCAAAGGCGGCTGGTATGAGTCAGAGTGAGATTTTGTTCAGTCTGATATGATGTAATTGGTTCAGCCACCAGGTGCAGCCGAATAGATAAGATATACCCACCAGGGTATGAGCTGTTCTGGCTGTTCCCCAAAGCTGTGCAGCCAGTAGATGATCTTCACCTCTGGAGAAAGCTGTTGGAAGCTGAAATGAAAGCAGTTTTAGAGAAATCTAAATGCGTTGTAAAATATGCATTGTTTTATTGCACTGATCTGGGGATTTAAGTCATGAATGTTTGATTTATGGCTTTGAAGCTGTTTCAGCTGGTTGATGAACCAGCAAAAGACTGGACTGCTGTATCATTGATGTTTAGTCTGGAAAAATGGACATAATATAATACAAATATAAGCTTGTGCACCATCCAGAATTGAACTGAGGATGTCTATTATATGTTGAATTAATGAACTGAAATTGAACTGAGGTTACAAACAGAATGCAGAATTGTTATTTTAATATAAATTAATCAAATGTCAGTTTTTGAACACTAGTATGTCATTTAATATACCATAGTTCTCTGATTTTATCTATGGAGCCGAAAATCAATACACATAATAAATGGAAACATATTTTTAAGTTATCTGAGAACAGTGTGGTGGGCATGTAAAAATGTAAGCTACATATAAATAAATAATTATTAAAATTAATCCAAATTAATTATAGAATTAAAATTTGTACTAAACGTCTGCCCATCAGTTGACTTATAATACAGAATGTTAAATACAAACTACATAGGATGTTCACATTAGACATTATAGTACAATATAGTAAATATAATCACTATGTTATGCAGCAGTGGATAAAATACTGTTACAAAAAAAATCAATAAAAATCATGGCTTGTCACACTGCTAAATGTTATACTGAGCCTTTGGGTCCCTCTTTTGGTGAATACATAACATGAATGCATTTTTAATACAGATTTTGAATCAGTTCCACTGGGACTTCCAGGGCAGAGCAAAATATAATTTTTAAATCATTTATTTTTATAAAATAAAACTTAAAATGATAAAATCACAAAAATTTAAGATAAAGATACAGAATCATATTTCTTTCCCCCTATAATATCTATTGTTTGTATTGTAGGTAAGGCTTCAGGTTGGACTATATGTCATATACCTGCTGGACTGGCTGAGTGTTTTTAGTAGAGAGCAGATACTCATCCTTCGACTTGAGGATCATGCTGCCAACCGAAAAAACACTATGCGGAGGGTCTTTGAATTTCTACAGTTAGGTGAGTTCGTTTTCATGCTTCCATATACCTGTTACCTTAATGTGTGTCTGTTATTGTTTAAAGGTACCGTATGTAAGAAATGTATTGTAATAATAATAAAATGTCTCTGTTATGTTCAACAGGCATTAAGAAAACATGTTAATTAAAAGTTCTCATATCGCCGACAGTATAGTACAGCCTGGATATTCTTGTTTAAAAAGCGCAGTTGCAGCCCTCAACTGGTGTTTATGTTGTCATGTTTTGTTTTGGTCTGAAGCGCCACCCTCCATCTATCTCCCAATCACGAAGTCAGTAGTGTTTCG
>JAUCMT010000036.1:6894167-6907296 GCA_032357475.1 Enteromius thamalakanensis
GTTTTTAAATTATTGATTAGCTTTACTGAGAATGCGACACACACACACACACACACACACACACACACACACACAACTATAAATATAATATATATATATATATATATATATACACGTATATCAGTAGGCTATCTTTGTTCTCCATGTTTTTGATCAGAAATTGGTCTGTATGATATTATTTTACGATTTTGAACGTAGTTGTGCAATATTCTCACTAGAGGGCAGAATAGGCTGATTTAAAATTGTGGAGTCTAGCAGCAGAACCTGAAAACAAAACATAGCTTCGAGAAACATGTGACCCTGGACCACAAAACCAGTCATAATGATCAGTTTTCTTAATGGAATTGAATTGAATAATTTGGTTGAGATACAACTATTTGAAAATTATGAATTTGAGGGTGTAAAAAAACAATATATTGAGAAAATCTACTTTAAATCTGTCCAAAATAAGTTCTTAGCAATGTGTCTTATGGTGCATTAATGAAAATGAATGAAGAAAGACTGTGTTAGGCTCAGTGTGAAGGGACGCAAATATCATATTAGCTCAATATAAAAATAATAGAAGGTCCCCACATAACAAAGATATGAAGGTCATTAATCAAGGGGCTAAGATGACAAGCTTTATTTAATAAATTAATACATTTGAGAGTATTATTTTAGAATGCTGAACTGTTTTTGGAAATAAGATTTTCTTTTTACTGCGTAGGCTGAGGTTTATTTGTTTCATGAGTTCACACTTCCTCATTAGTAATCAAACAGAATAAGTGTGTTTGGCGTGCTGTCCAGGGAGAGGGCTGAGAGCTCATCAGACTCCGAGCCCTAGGGATTTTAACCCCTTGGCGGCGAGGCTTGGACAGGGCTTGGCATTCGGCCAGAACACAGAACTCCCCACATATTAGAACTTGAACGCTTGAGAAGGGGGGTGCTGGACGACAGATATCTAGACATGGTGTGGAAGTTTAGGAGTATGATGGGATAAGTAGGAGTGTGGATTTCTACTAGGGGGATGGTTTGGAATTATGAGTGAACGGGATGGGGAAAAGGGGGGTGTTGGACTCTTGCTGGATCCGTCCACGTGGTGGGTGCAATGCTCCAGTATGAGCTTACCTACTGTTATGGCAGGGGAGGGAAAGCGACCTTCTCTGGTGGGAGCCAGCCACGCGGTGGGTGCAATAGCTCTGACTTTCAGAGGACCAGAGGTATGAGTGACTTTACCTTGCAGGAGTGGTCCATGCTCCTGTTTTGTGTTGTCCACTAAAATAGCAGCATGCATGAGCGACCTTCTCTGTCAGGAGCCTTCCACGCAGTGGGTGCAAGAGCTCCTAACGCCCTGGCGGCGGTGGGGGAAACAAGGGAGCTACTGCAATGGCGGGGTTGGAAAGTGGGGCCACTGCGGTGGTGGGTTAGATAGGGGTGCCGCTGCGGAGGCTGGGCTGTATGATGGAGCCACTGTTGTGATTGGAATGAGTAGAGGAGTTGCTGCAGTAGCAACAGAGTAGCAATTGCTGTTGTGACTGTGTCAGTCGTGATTAATCATTTGTACGTTCTTGTCCCAAAGTTAGTTTATAAACATCATGTGTTGGTGTGTGTGCCAAAAAGCAGATAAACAAACCAGCCTTTGATCACTGTAATAAGTTTAAATAAGCGTTTACCATATCATTGTGAGCGTCTGTTTAAAAAAGAGATGTGGAGGAAGTCGGGGCACTCAGGGTCAAAGCATCTGTGTCCTTTTGTTCCTCTTCATTTTTTGCTCTTTTAAGACCCTTGCACCAGTTCAGATTGTCCACTTTAAACAGCTGCAGTTTTCTCTAGAGTCTGATCATTATTGATAATATTAATCATTGGTAACCAACACATTTGCACAAAATTGCCTTAATTTAATTTCTTCATGATGAGCAACTTTAATCAGCCAATACAATGTTCTTTTAATATCTGTAAACGGTTGAGATGTATACTATACATCTGAAATGTTTTATAATATAATTTTCTTGTGTTAGCCTCCAATAGAGATATATCATAGGGCGGGGGGCAAATACTTCTTCACAGATCTGTAGATGTGTGAATAAACGAAAATGAAAATGTACTCTGTGGAAGATAGGAGCTGCTTTACAAATGGTTATAGATAGAATTACAGAGATGCAGACGCAAATGTCAGTTTTAATTTTAGAGTGCAGTAAGATGTTTTCTACAGAAATGTGCAGGTCATTTTAGGTGTGCAATAAAGTAACTATTTACACATCACAGAAATATCTGATGTTCACATAAAAAATAAGTGTATTCATTATTTTGTTGAACAGTAGGTATATCAAGCAATACAACTTAACTCAACAGATACTGTGCTTCAGTATGCAGGAATATGTTCTAAAAACATAGAATAAAAGAAATCTTAACATCGATACTGGGTCAAAGACATTGTAAGCTTGCATGTTCCTCTGCAATAATGCAACCCAGTACCCAGTAGTAAATTCACCATTGCTATGCAGAGGTTTTAATGTTCAGTCAGTTGACCTAAAAATGTCAGGTAATTCTAACATGGAGCTCTTTCTCTTTTCGTTTTGTTCTATGCCAAGGAAATTAGGACTCCTGTAGATACATCAGCCGTGTTCACACCTCACCAATGTGTTTGAGTCTAGGCTATGGTAGGTGAGATTGTTTGATCTAAATACAGTATGTCAGAACCTTCTCAGAGAGGATTAAATCTTTAAATGCACATCTGGACAAGAACACAATGCAGATTTGGTAAAGCATAGTCTAAAACCTTTTTTCATTTTTGATCATCAATATACCTCACAGCATCTAAGATTTGACTCACTATGAGCTGGCCACACTCTGATGGAGTATGACATTGCAGACACACACCCCTCCACACACATTATTCATGGCTCTCTGCTCCATTTCCTCAAACACATTTCTCACTGTGTCTGCCTCCTTTTCACCTGCTCTTCGTAGAATCCTCCGAGAAATACAGGGGTGCTGTATTTCTGTGGGTGGATAGAGAGACAAGCGTGCTCATGACTCATCTGTTGTTTGTCTTTAGCTGGAATCTCTCTGAGGGGAAAAACATATTGTTTCAGGGAGATGGATTTCAGGATTGGGCTCATATCTGGTTGACCAAAGGAATGTAGATAAAAGTGATATTTTGATTGGCTGCCTGGTTCTGTTATGGGGTATTGTGTTGCAGAAAAGAACATATTCTTTCTGTATTCTGATTTTGGTAGTAGAAGAATCTCAAATGAGGCATTTTGGGGATTTGACATCTTGTGGTACCTTTGTACCTTTGGTATCAGCTTTGGAGCAGAATGTGGAAATACATTCTCAAAAAAAAAAATAAAAAAGCCCAAAACTGTCACTGGGGTGGTACACATTCAAACACTACTACTCTTTAAGTACAGGTATAAATAAGGTACAAAGATGTACCTACCTCTAGTAGCTTTCTACTTTTTTTCTGCATGCAGGTATAGGATGTACACCAAAAAATCATATATATATAATCAGTCTCAACCAAGACTCGGTTAATCTTCAGGTAACAGTAATTAATCTAATAACTTACAAATTTCCATCTCTAATTTCGACAAAATACTATATTATTTTAATTTATGCTTTAATATATTTATATTCATTATGTTTTAATAAATAAAAAATATTTGTATTGGTTAGGATGCAGAAATGTTTATTTATTTATATTGTCGATATTGGTTTATAATATTGGCCATTTAATGTAATATGAAATTGAATTGTGCACACTTATGTTTTTGCATTTTGCATTTGCTGTCATCTAACACTAACATAATCTTAACAGTAATAATTTAATAACACTGTTTTAATTTCTCATGCAGCTCTCTAAATGATTACCTATTTTTCATACTGTTTTCTGTATAATGTTTTGATGGTTACATTTCTTTTAAGAAAGTAGTTTTTTGTTTATTTGGACTTTAGTTATTTTTATTTATGCTTTAGATAGTAATATGTGGTTTTTAAGTAACTAATTTGTACCATTTAGGGGGGGTTAAGGTGCAAATATGTTCTTTTCAGATGGCTTTTTAACTATAGCTACCTTTTTAAATTGTAATTTTAGCTTGATAAATCCAGAAAAGGTTTGTGAAGTTTTCAACACCTCTTGCCTGATTTCCATGTGCTATCATGCAGTGAAAGCACACAGACACTCACACATCGACACACAGATAAATACCACTTTCACCCTGCCCACAGTGGTAACTTAGGCTTGATAAAGAGGGCTGCAGGCTGCAGGGCATCCTCAGATGGATGATTGTGTGATCCATTCAGACAATAATGAGTATGAATTTGCTGCTTTGGCCGCTGTGGGGGAGAGAAGACAGCCAAGAGATGAGTTTGATTGGTTCAAAAGCACTCTTTGACTTCATAAAACTTCCTGATGTTCTTCAATCCTGTTCAATTTACTAAAGGACACCTATTCCCAAGCATGCTATTGACTTAAAGGCTTTCTACCCTTAAATAATGATTAATATAAAGATAAGATATGAAAATGTAGACGTGAAAAGCCTGCAAAGAAATGAATCAATGAAATGCTGGACTTGTAACTTGATGCACTGGAAATGCTTTTTTATCTTTGGATGTAATGCATTGCTAGCAGATATGTTGCATGTGTTGACTGGCCATGACTTATTATTAATATAAAATGTTTTGCATTTTATTGGTAAAGGCTGCTTGATGCTCTATATTTTGAAAGTTTCATCTTGTATAGCTATAGCATATGGAAGCAGTACTGATGTTATCGATGATTCCATTGCAGCTTAATTCAGTGGTTTGCACAGATTTAAAGAGCCCTGTGATGTGTTAAGATCTCCAAATTAAAGCTCTAATACTGCACAGATATATCTATGTCTGCTTGAATATCCTTATTTCATAAAGCTGAAACTCTGCCAGTGTAGATTAGCATTTGTTTTTTTAAGACCAGCACCGGTGATGCCATGACAATTTAATCAAAACTTTTATTTTCATCTGAATCTCTTTGCAGAGATGAATATTCTTATAATAAATTATTCAAATGTGCTCCAAGAAAGTGGAGAAGTTAAAGTTGATGATTGAAATCTCTCTGCATAAATTGTGAAAAATTCTGTTTAGAAATCGCACAGGCATATCATTCATTATTCATGACGTTGTGAAGCCTAAGAGGGGAAAAAAAAACAGTGGACAATGAGTTTGTAGCTCGCATGAAAGATATCTGAAGGCTTGCCAGTTACACTGTGAGATAAGAAAAAAGATTTAAATAAAACAGTAGTTTATTGTTCTGCCGTTATACAGAAACATTCTCAGAATCCAGTCTGTTATTAGCAATTTCACTTAGGACATGTATTTATTTATTTAAATTTTTAATCTCTATATTGAGCATGTGTTTACACATGAACTCTTCTTTTGGTTATTTTACTCTGGACCATAAATGTAAATGATACATCTAGTTCTAATTCTCTTGGCGAATTCACATTGGCCATGTTCACATGCAACTAAATAAAACCTTAGTACTGTTATTGGATTGATTGCTCCATGAGTGGGACCTTTTCTAATCCAATCGAGAGGATGATGTAAACACTGGACTGAACTGAAAATCAAAACTAGAAAGTTCTGCGCATGTGCAGTGACTTTGGGGAAGAAACTGTTGTTTTTGCAGAATGAAGTGTCATACAATTCTTAAATCCTCTTTCCATCAGTCCTCACTTTATACTCTTATCCACAGGAATGGATCGTTTTATTGCTTGACAAAGCTTCATGCTCAAATTAAGTCCTGACCACAACCTGATCACAGTATTCATGTATATGAACATATTGCACGTATTTATGTCTAATTCAAGGACACACCTCTACTGAACTGGGCAACATGATTGATATTGTATAGACACAGTACAGACAAAACATTCAATATAGGCTGCTCTATGCAGTTTTAATAATAATGTGTTAAATCTCTCATGCATCATAAATGGATCTCATCTAAGCTGCACTTTAAAAAGGGGAGATCATCAAAGACATAACATCTTTTTGAGTAATTAGAATCCGCATTGATTATTAAACTGGACCATGACCGACTGCTTCAGACAGCCTTTTGATGTATAAAGAAGAGCTGATCTTTGCTTCGCTGTAAATTTTACACAACAGATCTTGTTGATGTCATAAAGTGATTGGGGAGCCTTAAGGGCATCATCATTTGAATTTAAAGCCAATATAAACAAAAGTATTTGGTAAATAAATGCAAGATTGTATTTCCGAAATCTGATGTGAAGATGTTTTGTGAATGCACATACCTGTATGGAATTAGTGAGTATTGCTGATGATTGAGCAGTGACTGTACTGAGTGACAAAGTGTCTATTTGACTAACTACATGTCTTTGCTGTATGTATGAGATAATAAAGCTATTTAAAAACCTGAACATATGTTGGAAGGACGAGTCCCCCAATATTTGCCATCTGAATAGATAGTGACCTTTTGTCTTTTTTAAAACTTTGAATCCCACATCAAAACTTTATTGCTAATAACTTTCATTAGGTAGGTGGGAAATTAACCAAAATGACAATCCATAACCGAAAGCATTCTGACGTCAATAGAAGTACAAATGTATAATTGGGTATGTTATTCACAGAGCGGTAGCTGAGAAATTAATTGAAGCATTTACAGAATAATCCAGACTGGTCAAACAGCTGGTACGTTTTCCTGTTTTGACATCATTTGCGGTTTTTATATAACAGGATAGGAGTCTTCCGGATGTTCATGCACATCCAGATGATCTATACTCATGTGTGTTGGGTTTACTGAGGAGGATTGCGAAGAAAGGAAGAAACATAAGAAACGATCATATGTATGAGAAATATTTGTCATTGTCATGCATTACAATGATTCATTGCCCATCTCCAAAAAATTGTATTCCCACTGAATATATCTAATCCTTGCATATGAATAAAAGTTATTATACTAGGAAAACTTTGTTTCCTTGGAAAATATATATATTTTTTTTACCACTGAGCGTTTTATAAAATTAAGCTTTAAGAGTTTTAATATTTTGCTATAGAAACAAGAAAAAAAGAGATTTCTGTGAAATCTCTTTATTCAGGCACTTGCTCTTTCTATCTTAGATTGTTCTGTATGTTTATAATAATTTATTTTGGTGCACTTCTAATTACCAAACTTCCTGGGGTCCTTGAAGTATTAATGCATGATGATATTTCAGCTGCTTCCTCTCTAGGCAGATACAGGACTCAACCCATTTGCATTCTTTTCTTCTTGTTCTTGTCCTTGTTCTACTTCTTTTTAAATTGCATTGACATTTTAAGAAAGCATTTCTTCATGAGGCATGCAGTGCTTTTGCATTTGTAGGTCAGTTCAGTTAACATTGGGTTAACATTGAAGCTTGCTAGAGAGTAAACGACAAAGTGGTTTTATTTGTTCATAATTGACTTTATATCTCACAGATAAATTATTATTTTTTTTAAATATTGTCAGTGGTATGATAATTCTGACCTTATTTGTTACAAATACGTTTTTTTCTCAAAAAATATCTTTAACTTTACGATTGCGACTTTGACAATTAACAGTGACATTTTCTGTGGAAATGCAACTTTATATCTCACAATGACTTTTTTCTCGCGCATGCAATTTTTTAGTTTGTAGCTGCAAATCTCACCTTGCAATTTATTGTCATGTATTTTTATCATGTAATTAATGTTGTAGAACAAAAATAGTTTGCTTGTTTTACTTGTATCCATCTGTTACTCATTTCTTCTATTTTTAGGACTACAATCTGAACCACCAATCGAGCTTTAGTCATTAAATGAGTAAAGCTGGTGAAATCTAGAATTTATTTGTGATGCTTGCACACAAGCTTGTAATGATGCTTGGGCGTTAGCATGTCTGCCCACACTTGTGGCCTGTGATAAAACTATGAGTCATTCATCACTGTCTTCTTGGAATGCAATCTCTGTCGTAACCCCTGTATTTCCTGTACATTCTGATGGGACCTGAAAGCATAAAAACAGAGGGCTACATTATTGTAACTTCTTAGTGATAGACTGTTGTGTGCAGTCCTTGTCATGAATGACCAGAACCATTTTTTTTTATATTAATTGCTTAATATGCCTGAATAATAATTGTTAATGTGCTTGCAGAAATTGACAGAGAGTCCAAACAGCTCAAGTAATTCATATGATGTGAAAACATGTGTTTTGTAATCAGTACATTTATCAAGCCATTTTAAACTTTAGGCCATTGCTCCTTGGGAAAAATATGCTGTCTATTCATAATAAAGTAAAACAAATAATCATGTCTGAATCAAAAATATGTACAGATCAAGCACCATTTACAAAGCAAAACTTGAATAATACATGTCTTTGTATTTAAATTTGAGAGGACAACAGGGTAAGAATGTTTTTATTGTTTAAAATATTACCCATATTTTGCTTATTTGGTTGATTGTTGACTGTTATTTTGGCTGAAAGTGATGGACTGTCATAAAATTGCAGTAAAGATGGTTTTGCTTCTTTGTAACACAACAGCTTTTCAGCTTTTCACTTCACAATACATTTACTGATTGGAGTCATGTGGATTATTGTGATGCTGATGTCATCAGCTGTTTGCAGAGGATCCAAGTTATGTAATGCCTAATTTCTCCAAAAAAAACAAAAAATATTCACAGCTTGGTAATGAGCAAATACATTTTTTTTGTGTAAACTATTTTCTTTAATTTATTTCAGATAAGCAGACAGCAGTGTGCAAACTAATAACGATTCTGTGGCAGTCGCCTTCTAGAAACCAACAGCAAGTGAATTTCTGTTAGGCTTGAGTTTAAGTAGGCATCAGTTTTTTTGCAGACCTTTTTGTCATTTAGTAAAAGAGTCGACTATACAAGACAACAGGCTAAAGAAAGAAGTAAAGACACAATAACTAACCTTCATTCCGACTTGCAAATGCAATCTGTTGTGCTTGAGCTGAGGTACGACTTCATTTCCGAGTTCATGCCCACTTTAATTAACCTGTTCCATTCTCATTTTCTGAGAGGCTTTGCTATATTAGCATTAACCTCTCTGGAAATAGGAGACTGTGCATATATATTAATGAACTAATCAATGTGACATTATCAAGCATCTGTGTAGAAAGCAGGACATGAAGACGTTGTGCCTGAGGCTCATTTTTAAAGCTCCATTTTAGTTGGCAGTGTCATTAAATGTTTTTTTTATTTTTTATTAAGTGTTATGTACATTTAATGTGATTTGAAGCAGATTAAGCCAATTAATTTGTGCAATATCAAAAAAAAATCATACCAAAGATTTAGAAATAGTAGCTTGTCTTTCAGTAAGTCTAAATATAAAAAAGTAAAAGGAAAGAACTATGAAAAGTTTACTGTCTGTTATAAATATTGTTAACATAGTACCCACATCCCCCTCTTTTGTGTATCTCTCATTTTAATTTCTCGCTAAGCTGTAAATTTTAGTAGTATCTAAACCAGGTGATTGGCTGTTTAGTCATGAAATTTCCGAACACCAAAGAGAGCCTTTAAAAAAAAAAGGCCCGTTCGTTGTTCATTCTCTCCATTTCTTGTTCTTTTTGCAGTGTTTAGAAGCACCTGTCTAATTGACCATTATTCAATTTACTGCTGTGGTTTTAGCTCTGAGTAATAGTACCATGAGTCATACAGTGCAGGGGTTGGCTGTTATTTTTCCAAGGCCAAGTGGAGGCATTTAAAGAAGTGTTGGACATAGGAAATAAAGAAAAGGACATTGTGTTCTGCCCTCTTTAACTTAAAGATATTTCATACCTTGTTATTGGTGACTTTACAAACTGCAAAAGTGAGTCAGCTGTGATAATGATATAATTCAGGGTTACTCTTTCCAATTCCTTCCTGTGGAGTTGATTTCTAACCATCCGGCAAAAATACTGGTGGCTAATTTCAGGTAAACCCAAAGACTTTGGTTAGTCTGCTCAGATGCATTTAATAAGTGAAACGTAAGTAACTCTCCTGGGGCAATCCTACTTTTTTCCTTGAGTTAGCAGACTCTATATCAGAAATTCACTTGTTTAATAGTTTTCTGTCTGAATGCCTTAGATTTGTTTATTACTTACCTGAGAAACAATTACTGTCTGAATGGTGTTAATGTCTGCAGGGTTTGACGCAGCTCATTCTTACCTTATCGGAAGAACTGTCTTGATCATTTTTATGCAAAAGGTCAAATCAACACAAGTCCCATTTTCCTATGGGAGCCTTGTGACATTTATAAGAATGAACATCAGACTGTTAGTCAGGAAGCAGAGTGAACATCTTTTATCCACAGCAATGCAACAGTTTCGCAATCAATTGTAGCACTCCTCTGATGTTCCTGTGCTGCCCACGATAAGCCACAGTGACGTGTCTTTAATTGATGGGCAAGCATTAATCTGAGAATGATGGGAATTGCACCTGGGCAGGATGAGGGGACTCGGGTTAATTGATTTTAGGTGCGGTTAGATAATTCCTGGCTTCTCTCCTCGGCTCTGACATTCAAGAGTCGTGAATTTCAGCATGGAGTGAAAGAGTGATTCAGACCTTTTGTTCAAACTCGCCATATAGATCTGAATAAGACGGCAAAAAAACAAAACGGAAAGTAATGAAATTGTGACGGTCTGAGCAATTATGTTTTGTTTCATATGTTCTTAATTAGTACAGTTTAGCCAATGCAATGGATTTGTGGTAAAACAACCTTCATCAGACAAGTTGCTATGGTTTCTGTCTGACTGTCTGTCTATGGAGAAAAATTAGCCACCTTGATGGTATCTTGGCAGCTTAGGACAGAAATGTTAAACAAGTCCACTATGCATAAATTTCCATTACGGCAGACCCTAAAGGGCTCTTTCTGACTCTCTTGTCTGAATATTTGCATATATGACGGATTCTTTTTGATTTGTAATCAACAGTTTCCTTTAGAGACCTGGTTAATCATGTACTTTTAGTAGCTGGTCATATATTAGATGATATCTTCTGATGAGAGCTATATTATTCATAACTATGAAAATACATGCCATTCAGATGTAGTGACATTAACTACTGTCATGGCGTTCGGCAAGTGCATGTCATTGCTGAAACGTCATGGCTGACATGCTGCAGCAGATGCAATTGGGATTCAAATTTTCCTGTTTGATTAAGTGATTAAAGTGAGTGTTAATTAGCATAGGCACTCACACACATCCGCCTACACTTTCACACGCACACACAAAAACTACACACAGAGGTTTTAGTAATTATAAATCCTGCAGCAGTCAGTCTAATGACCACTGCCTTAGAATCTCATTCTTTTCTTTGTCTTTCCTTTATATTCTGTTCAGTTTTACATTTTGTTCTCTGATTTCTATAACCTTTAATACTAAATGCAAACTCTTTTGAGTTAAATCAATCCTTGTAGGAAAATTCAACTAAAATTATGGATTGCTGTCATTAGTTAAACCGTGGAAGTGCTGCTGAGGATTCTAAAGCACTGATTTTGCTTTGTTAAACCTAACAAAGATTCAATATCTGCAATGCTTAGTGAGCTTGGTTTTCACCATTGATTTCTGAACTTGATTCTTCATTTTCTTTTATTGGCTGCAAGAGTGTGTTAACATTTAGACTGGCTAGTATAAGTATGATCACAAATACCATGGTGAAGCTAAATGGCTAGTACAGAAAATCATGTTAATGTGTGGTTACTTTAGTTTAACTATTTATTATGTTTTCTATTTGTAGTAAACCCATGTTTAATTTTGATCATTATAACATATGTAACCGAGTGCAGAAATGAACGTGAATAATCTTACCTAATACTGATATGTCAATATCCAGTCTTAACAGTTTACGGGATCTAGCTCTATATTAAAATTTGTTTTCTATTTTAATATACTGTATATAAAACATACGTGTGGTAAGAGCATCTACGGCATATCGTGGTGCCGTTGGTCTTCTTCACTACACTGTCAGTGATGAAATTCACTAGTTGTCAGCTTTTCTGGGTGTTTAGACTTTTCTACAGACTAAATAGTCTAAAATCCTCTTTCTCCAGTGAGACTAATTCACTGGATGAATTGGCTGCTTACATCTCCTGTCCTTGCTTAATATGAGACAGCTACTGTATTTAATTTGATATCGCCATAAAGTGAAAAGGCTTCTAAAATGACCTGTAAAGAACCCTTCAACGAGAATTTCAATGCTAGAACATTTACATATATTAAATATTTTGCCATTTGAAGTATTCTGCAATATTTTTCTTTAAAGCCTGATTGTGTAGTTATGGTCATCGCAATGCTAACTACTCAAGCTAAATCTTCTCATCTAATGGAAGGAATTTGGGGTTGTGTTGTGTCTTTCTGAAAACATTCCATATTGTTTCAATTAGGGGTGCGATGAAAATATTTTTTTTTCCAGAACCAATCTGATCTAATACCAGCATGTTTAGAATTTCTATAATTTTGTGTGTTGACCTGATCATTACTCTTTTGTGTGTTAAACACAATCTGCTAAATATAGACAGTGTCATTTTAAAGAAAAAACAACTAGTGGAAAAATATCTTATCATAATATATGAATAACATAATGTTATAAACTAGGTTAGTGAATAATTCAGCAGCAAAAGAACAATGGTGCACACAATAATTTTATAAATTGTAAACATTTAATGAAACAACAATATTCAGTGGGGAACATCCTAATTCTATGTTATACCCCTACACCTATCCCTATAGCACTGGTTTAACATTCCTCTTAGGAGAATATTTTAGTATAGTCAAGGGGTAGAGGTTAAAATATTCCCCTAAGAATTGGGAAACCAGTGCTATACTGTCACAAGTCATCATCTGACGTCTTGCCCCTTCAATACTTGCATCTGTACTGTTTTACTTGTGTATTAGAGCCTTACCGTTTGGTATTAATGTGCTGTTTACTGACACAGGCACACACAGACACACACACACACACACACATCCAGGAGCAAAGAAAGTTGTTAGTGCTGCTCCACGACTGTAAAGACTCAAGTTTTACGTTTACCCCCAGTTTCACTGACAAGGCTTAAGCTAGTCCAAGACTAAATTGCATGTTTGAGCTGTCTCAGATTAAAATATCTTGCTCTGACATATCTTAAAACATGTCAGTGTCATTGTTCTGTGTTA
>JAUCMT010000036.1:6912364-6925180 GCA_032357475.1 Enteromius thamalakanensis
TAGTCATTATAATGTTTGCTATATTATAAGCTGTAAGGGGAAAAAAAATTGAATTGAGTGATTGACCATATTCTAGATCTCTTAACCATTCCTCATTCCTAAACATATCCACTACAGCAAATACTTTAATAGTTTTTAATTAGTTTAATAATTTTTAAGGGGAAACTCTTTAATAGTGAATACTGTATGTGCTCCCTAATCTAAAGTGTTACTGAGTGTGTTTGTGTGCATCTGGTTCTGGCGATCTGTCCACAAGGCTCATCTATGTGTTCTGGTCTCCGATGAAGATCATCTCTTTGTGCTGATACACTATCTGATCTGGATGCGGATTGAGAAACAGAATAAAAAAGAGACAGACTAATATTAGCGTAAATGCCATTCTTTTTATGATGTAATGATTACATTGTGTGTTAAGGAGAGTGTTCCCGGTTCTGGTTGATCTAATTAATGCAGCCTAACAATCCTTTTAACCGTTTTGATTAATAAATGTTTATTAGTGTGTAAGCCTGAGTAAAGAGATGTGTCTTTAATCTAGATTTAAACTAAAAGAGTGTGCCTGCCTCCTGGACAGAATTAGGTAAATTGTTCCAGAGTTTGGGTACTAAATAGAACATTTTTTTTTATCCAACTGCAGATTATTTATCAAGCCAGCAGAACAACTACCCAATAAAGCAATAGTCTAACCTATTGCTGAAGCCTGATTGAATCACTCTATTGCCTTGCATTAGCCATTGGTGCCTGAGCATTCGCCTGATTGGCTGGCGTATCTGCAATATAAGCAATGTCAGGTGCCAAATTATTTAGTATTTTTTTCCTTCACATTTAGCCTGTTTTTTTGCTGTTGACATACGCAACCAGAGGGGACAACATGGATAGCGATCATCTTGTGCGTTTCGGTGGAATTCAAGAATTCAAAGTGTCTCTTTGACTATAGCAATGCACGAATACAGAGCGCATGACCTCTGTGACGCCCAGATGTACAAAACAGACCCTCTCACCTCTGGAGGTGTTAGTCCCGTCCGAATTGGCACATGAAAATCACAGACAACAGGTGATAAGAATCGAAGCTCACACGTAGTTTAGAAAACTACTTTGTTAATAGATTAACATTGATTATTTATTTGATCACGCGATAAAAAAACAAACTTCGGCCAACCAATTGACAAGAAGAGGTGGGGTTTAATGCGAAGTTTGTTTTTGTTGTGGTGAACATCCTGTACCCATAGTGTTTGTTTCGGTATTGCAGTCTCTGTTGTCTTTCGAGACCGGGTTTTTTCCCAATGTATGTGACGATCAAGGGGTTATGCATTTAAAATTTTTGAGTTTGAGATAAAAATGAAATCGAGCTAAAATCCTCCAATTTTTTTGTTGGAGGACAGGCTCACATGGTATTATATTTTTGAGATGCAATGTATTCCTCAGATGGCAAAGCATTATCTTGAAGTGTTACTCCAGTCTTCAGGTTCACATTATCCTTCAAAATCATTCTGATATGCAATTTTGCTGCTTAAGAAACATTAATCATTATTGTTATTACTTCAATTTCAGTGTTGCAATGACAGCAATGGCTGCAATTATTTCCGTCATTTGCTATTGTTGACCAGTATTGATGGATCAATGCAAAATGGGGATGACAAAATCCCTGAAAAACTAAACAAACACAATAGATGAGATTCAGGGAAGACCTAAGTAATGACTGTTTTTATAATAATATGGGGGCTGTCGAGACTGGATTCTGATGTAATTTTCTTCTGTTCTTGTTTGCATTGCAAGAGGGGGTGGTGATGAGGGGGGCGGTAATAATTACCCAGAATTCTTTAGTGGTCTCATTTCTTGCTGTTCTATGCCTTCACGCTCACTACTTCTCTTTTTATGGTTCCTTCTTTTCTTTTTCTTCTGAACCTGCAATTATAGAGACTTCTTGACTCTTTTTCTCTCTATTGTGTGCTTTCTGAGCCAGAGCACGAGTGCAAAGTGCAAAGCTGTCTTCGTTTCAGTTGAACAGAGGAGGGATGAAATCTGTTTTAAAGCATTTCACAAAGTAATTGTCTCCCCCACATTCCTATCGTTCTCTCTCTTTCTTTCTCCTGCTTTGGAATTGAACTTTCCATGCATTTCTCTTCCTTTTCTCAGACAGAAGGAAACTTAGAAGGCAGAGACAAGTACAGCAGATATGCAGAGCATAAATTGGATTTCTTCACTTGCTGTTCATTTCTTTTATGCTCCACAAGAATCTGTCAAACAAATAACAAAAACCTGCTCTTTTCAAACCCACTGTTTATTGTCATCAAAGTCACAAAGATGTAGCAAAATTTAAAACTACATAATTTTCTGTTTAACAAAAATAGACATGTTTCTTCCTAAGGCTTTACATTTGCACGAAAGAAAAACATTTAAACGTGTAGTTTTATACATTTACCTCAAAGTGTAATAATGTTCCCACTTCCAAATATCGCACACATATTCATACATACACACTACAAAAAATAAAACGATACATATTTACTATAGATTGACATTCAGATATAAATTACCCTGTAGAAATGATTTACTTTTTAAAAATACAAAAATGTATATGCATATATACAGTACATAGACAAGGAGCGGCTTTGTAAAACTAAACAGAATGATTAGGGAAAGAAAAACGGTCACTTTTTTCCATTTTGCTTTTTTGTCTGCATCTTGTGGCCAGTGTTCCCACACAGAACATTAATTAAGTAAACCCATATGACAGCACTTCAGGCACTTGCACAATATTTTCACACATCATTTTCAGAGGCAAGTAAGAAAAAGAGACTGTTTATGCTGTCAGATTTTGTTTTAAACTCGTATGGTTTCTCTCTCAATAAATACTCAGTTTATCTCCTTTGTTTGTACCCTTTGGTTAACAACATGATTTCTCTACAATTCTCTGCTGAAAAGAGCATTTCATGAACTTACTTTAAAATTCAGTCTATGCAGGTTTCGTTTTAAATAAATAAATAAATGAATTAATAACTAAAATAAATAAAGGCACAGAAAGAACAGGTCCGCCCAATTGCTGAGGGGCTTCATATCTAAACCCTGAAGATACAATACATGCTACAAGAAAATCAGAACCACATGCCACTGAGTTCCACTAAAACATCATCTAAAAAAGACTGTTTCTTATTCTGCTGAAAAACTCACAATGCGATCTTGTTTTCTCACATCTCACCATGTGATACAGTATAGTCAAAGCAGTCACCTATTCATAAGTCTAAACAGCACTTAATAACTATAACATAAGAGACAAATCAGACCACGATATGTAATAGGCCCTACTGATTCTCTTTGAATGTCAGCTAACTAGCAGCTTTTGTGGCTTGCAGCTTTACAGAAATTCGATTTTAGAATTGATTGGAGAAAGAAAGAAAGATAGGAAGAGAACTAATAACTATTTTTTTTATAAAAACAGAATCTCTTTTGCTACTAAAATCTCTTGCTACAGTTACATCTTAAATTCTTTTTGATTTGAGAAATGCAGAGCCTGGAATCCGGCTGTTTTCTCTGCCTTCATTGTTCTCTCTCCCTCCAGAGTCGAAGCTCTACCTTTGTGATCATTCATCTCTATAGCAACAGGAGTCCTCAGCGTGTAGGTCTGGCTTCGACTTCCCCATCTTTTACGATTTCCTTGGCCCTCCCGATCTTTCCATTTTCCTGCTGATGCCCGGAGCCATTCGGGGAACTGCGTTTCAAGAGCCGATTGATGATGTCACTGCAGGTCTTCCTGTACTGGTGACGCAGAAGAGAGTAGACGAAGGGGTCACACGCAGCTTTGCTGTACGCCAGACTCTTACACAGCATGCCCCAATATGGATTAAATGGCTCCGTCACATATAGCTCCACAATCCTAGACACAAGACACCCACATGAGCAAGACAAGCTGCAAAGTCTGTTCTCTGCAGTTAACACATTTTCAGGATCTTATTTACATATGGAAGGTTATGCGTTCGTATAGCAGAGGCAGTAAATGCAGAGCAGTCTCTGTTTTCAATTTGGTTATGTGAGGCATAATCTGTGACCTGAATGGGACAGTAACAATTGCTCATAAAAATTGCTTTTGACAGGTGCTTTGAGGAAGAAAAGCTGCAGTAAGAGTCTGGGATATACAAGACAGTTCTTCCTTCCATCTTCTCTTACCCAGATTATGTAACATGCCTAGTCAGGAAGCCCTTCTTCGTTTTGGATTATGAGTCAGGTGGACATGCATGACCAGAGACATTAGTAAGGGGACTACAGGCTTCATGTTTCATGACTAGTAGGAAACTGTAGGGGAGACGTTTTGGGAAATGTTTGGAGAAATTAAGTAATTGTAGTTAGATTATGGTATGTTTTAAAATCCTTATTCGATTATAGTTACACTTTAATGCAATACATATAATATACAGTATTTTAAACTAAAACATACTAATAAACTATTTACTAATAAAATAGGATTTTTAGTGCTTTTTATTTTTGGCAGGATATTTTTAGTTCACATAATTAAATAATTTCATCTTATTGACTTTACTGACATTTTCCAGTTTTGCTTTAAACACACTGTTCTTATAGCTAGAGGAATTAGTACATGCCTTAAACAATAAGCTGTCCTCCAGCTTATTAGTATTATATCAAGCATGCTGCTAATAACATTGGGGGATCTTAACCTGGCCAACAAATAATTAAAACTATAATAACAGCATGACTGCACAGGTGCCATGCCCAGGGGAGATAAGCAGCTGGCTCACCTGGTAAGGACATACGGTGTGAAACAGATGAAGAAGGTTCCGATGAAGGTACTAATTTTGCGGGTGGCTCTCTGTCTTCTCCTTTTCTGCTCCTCCAGACAGCGCTGACGAACACTGGGTAAAAATGTATATCATCCGTTTAGATGACTTCTCTCACTTGCATGTTACTATGCATATGAGACAATTACACTGGTCTGAATATTTTCCAGCTTCAAACAGATGCTAACTAAAACAGTATCTATGTGTACATCGACAAAACTAGGAACCTATGACATATGCTCACAAACTATTCAAGAGACATAACAGCTTTTCCCATAGAGAGAATGTTTGCCCAAGCTGTTTCAGTGAATCATTGAAATGTCAGATTAGCTTTGTCACACCTGCAGTGGATTATTTAACACTTGTTTCCATGGGCATTTGTGTCAAACAGAAGTATGGTGTAATCAGTTGATTGCTATATCAGTCTATAAAAAGCTGTAGCTTTTTTAAAAATGCATTTACATGGATAGCAAAAGAGCCAACAGCTGGCAGTCATTTTCCTTTCTCTGCATGTGTGGAGTGCTGTGATACATCCCCTGCCTGAACACCAGATGTGCTCATTACATGTGGTGTGTAGGGCTATTGTGATTTGTCATTGTTAGTTAATAAGTTATTGTGGTCGACATGTTGCAATTGAAAGTCATCCAAAGCTCTGGGCAATGAGCTGATGATGTTCACTCTGATGAGCACAAATGTCTCTTGATATCTGTTGGCATGTGAGAGGTGTGCTCATCCACTAACTTTTTTCAGCCACATTATTTGGTAGCAGAAGGCAAATGTGCCAGATTATATTATTTAAGGTTGATCACTAAATTAATTGAAAGTAGAAATCTTTGATCGCAGTTCTATTCATGTTTTTGTCATTGCACCAGTTAAATTTGGGACTGTAATTTAGTCAGAGGAGTCCCGTTTTTTATTTTTGGACAGTCTTGATTTCATTTTTATATCTTTACGTGATTTCTGTAAAGAGTCACATGACTTGTGTTTTAATACTTGTTTGAAACATGCCTTTGTCAATTATAAGTAGAATCTCAAAAACTTAGTTTATGCATTTGTGACATATTTTCAGCTATGTAGTTTTCCAACATTTCCAATGTTGACAGTAAATATTTTAAAGTCATGAGTTAATTAATTTAAAATACGTAATTTGTTTCTGTGATTAAAACCCCTGTTAAATCTAGTGAAGAGGGCTGTGGACCAAAACTGTGGTGCTGAAACTCTATAGCAACTATAAAGAGTGTTAAGTGCTAAATATGTGATATAATATTTGTTGGTGCAGACACTTTAAATCAAAAGCATAATTTGAATAAATACATAAATAAGATAATAGCAATAGTAAAAAATAAGTTTAACAGTCAAAAAGGTTAATTAAGTTACTTGTATAAAGTGAAAAGCAAGGGGGATTCCGAGAGTTCCCTGTACAAACATTATTGGTGTTATTGATGTTGTACATTTGTTAAGTTGGATTTTGTTAGTTCTTAAATATATAGTGTTTGTTAACTTAGTGTTAACTTATTGTTTCATTAGAATTATCATTGACTACAGTTATTGAATTTAACAATTTTGACGAACTTTAAATTAGAATATGGTTTATACATATTTGTTGGTACCAGTGTTTTTGTATGTAATTATATAGGCTGTTTAATTTAATAACTCCTTAACAGTTAATACAGCCTAAAATGGGCTGTCTCCAGTATACTTGTATATCGCCACTGTGTTTCTACGATAAAGTTCTAAAAATCACCCCTGCCGAATTTATAATTTTCTTTCTAACCGCAGAAATCTGCATGTTCTCACTAATTCTTACCTCGGGTGAATGTCCACCAACAGTACGAGCGTTTGCATGGTTATCACGTCTATGCGCTTGCAGTGAAAGCGCGCCACTTTCAGCACTTTCAGATACGTGACGCAGAGCACCACAGACACCAACAGGAACGTGAGCGAGTGCAGCACCATGGTGTAAATAGCGAACTGCGTCTTGGCATTGACCGCCCTGCCGTTACACAGGGTGCACGAAGCGTACAGCTGATGGTAGCCCACCCAGGAGAGGCACGCGGCAACCACAGAGAAGGACAACGAGTGCACCCACGTGTAAGCCAGTGCCATTACAGCGTCCCGGTGACGGATCCTGGAATGATAACTCAGAGGGAACACCACTGCAACCCACCGGTCAATGCTGAGCGCAGCCATACTCAGCATGGAGTTAGTGGTCAGGAAAGTGTCCAGAAACCCGACCACCTGACAGAAAATGTGTCCTCCGGGATGCGCATTACTCAACACCCCGAAAAGAGTCAACGGCATGCTGGAGGCGGACAGAAGCAGGTTGCAGAACGTCAGGTTGAGTATAAACAACCCAGGAACCTGCTTGCGAATTTCTGCATTGTATAAGAAGCAGATCAGCACCAGCACGTTGGACAGCAGCGACACAACGATGATCACGACGAGTAGAAGAGAGAGCGCGAGCTCTGCTATGTGCATGATGTTCCCCGCTCTTAAAGCCACCAACTTTGGACAGCAACTCCTGGACAGTTCATGACGGGGAACTAAATTGCATCAATACAACTTGTAAAACCCCCAACGCGATATCCACTTGTACACGGGCACTTGATCCGCGGGTCTCCATGACTCCAACCTCCGTTTAGTCAGCGAAGTGTTGGGA
The DNA here is from genome assembly GCA_032357475.1 of Enteromius thamalakanensis. Lineage (NCBI taxonomy): Eukaryota > Metazoa > Chordata > Actinopteri > Cypriniformes > Cyprinidae > Enteromius > Enteromius thamalakanensis. The sequence continues at coordinate 6,919,811 of JAUCMT010000036.1, forward strand.
AAATCCATCCGAACAGTTGGAATGCGAAATCTCAAGAGTGGACGATTAATCCGCTCTCCCTCGCAACCCTAAAGGAATGCCTCGCGCAATTGCGCAGCTTGAGTTCGCGCGCAGTTCTAATGCAGAATTCGCCCTTGAAACAGCTTTATATGTCAAAATGTCACCCCCCACCCCCCCAGACACACTCACGAAATGCGCACACGTGACTAGCGTCAAAGAAATCGTCAGGGAATTAATTTTGTGAGGGGACTAAATTTAGACAGTGTTTATATTTATCGAAGGGAACTCTTTTTACGTCACGATGAGGCAAAAGCCCTGGATCTCGTGGTGCATTTTTATGATTCGCTCGCGCACACAGCGTCAGTCTTACAAGATATTGAAGAGCTGCAGTCAGTTTTGTGCATTTAGAAATGCAATTTGTAATCCGACGATTGTAACTTGCTAGTTTAGTCTCAAATTTATGTTATTCATATTTCATTGCTGCAAATGAAGGATGTTTAGAAATCTGCTTTTTCCTAAACTGGGCAAATTATGTAGAGTACAAGTCCACAGTAATGTATACATGTTAAAATTTTTTTACTTACATGGGAATTAATTTATTGTAGCAAACTTTGACATGTGCTCTTTTTAAGATATTCATATCAGACACATGTTAGTTTGCTGCCTAAATTTGGCCGAAGACATTTGGTCCTCAACATTTAACATGCAAAGAGAGATCAAGGAAATTATGAAAGTTTCATTTTTCATTGTAATCTCTTGCATTCAAATGTTTGATTAATATCAAAGAATTCCTAGATAGGGTGAAAAATAATCTGAGGAGCAATTTGGAGATAGCTAGAGGCAGTGACAAAGACAAATAGAGATTGAAGGAGGATTTAAAGTCTAGCACTTTTAACAGAGAAAAATAAATCATTTCAAATATGCATTCAAAAACATCTATATAGTAAAACACATAATAACATTGTTGGATTTATTAAAGTAGAATTTCAGTGTTTTGCGACTACTGTTTAGAGTAGTGTTGTAGTATATGTAATGTTTTTACAAACAAACACATTTAGTATATTTGAAGGTAATTTAATGGATTATCTGCAGTCTCAATAATAATGAATCCAGCATTTCTAATTCAAACAGTCAATTCTGTGACTTGGCTTTGTGTCTGAATACAAAAATAGAGACCGAGTTAGAAGGGAGAGCCAGTCTTGATGCATTTGGCTCTTGTTTGCTTGGTTGGGGGATGTCAGATGAATTTCCTGTCACTTTGTATACATGAATCTGTATGTGAATTTGTACATGTGCACGTGTCTGTGCGAGTAAACGTGTATGTTTGCATGTTTACATGTAGGGCACTACTTTGTTTAACGATGTTCATATCTATAGCACTGGAATGAAAAAGACATTTGAATTTTTTTTTTCTTATACTAGATATTTTGCTGGGGAATTTCGTTTTGGCTCCTCTAATTAGAAAGCAACCCTGACATTTACTTTTAGTAAACCAGAAGATCAGTTTACACACACACACACACACACACACCCACACACAAGCCTAGATTCATATGTTGGATGCATTTCTATTTCCCTGCAGTTTCTGTCTTACAACATACACCCCTGTTTATATTATGAAGAGATGAACCAATGCACACACACACACACACACACACACACACACACACACACTCACACGCTCTCATACTCATTAGTGGCTTACTGAGGCCACGTAAAGATCGCCGCTGTCTTCTGTTACCACGGAAACGCCCACGTTGTCTGGGCAGTGGGTGTGTGGTGGTCCATCCCATGATCCTTTGTGACAGCATGAACGATTCTGACCAATCAGTAGAGCAACTGCACAGATCTCGTTATTCTTCTTGAGGGGGCGATACGGACAGCTTGTCTTGATGTGAGACATAGGCTTTTATCTCAATCGCTTTTTCTGCATAATTCAATAAATGTTCCTCTTTTTTAGAGCTAATTTAGGTTTTAAAATATTAGATGTGGTCAAGAATAATCAGACTTAAAATGAAGGCTAAATGATTTTGGAATCTTGCCAAATCTCACCTAATCTTGCCAATTGTTTACATATCATTTTATTTTATTCTAAAGTTAAAAGTCTCCAATATCAATAAATCCTTTTGAGCTGGTTGTCGTATGTTGATTTTGGGTTACTCGCATAAGACCCTGAGAATTTTCATCTCACTGTGTGTTTCCACTGAGCACAGAGAAGCTCCTGTTGATCTATAACAATAAATTACGTTTACATTTTTTTGTCCAACATGACATCCATCTATGCATTTTAAAGCTGAAAAGCACAGGCTGACCGAGCCCAGGGCAAGGAGGATGTCAAAATCAGTCATTTGGATGTACATTTTGATGTACAATGTGCATTTACTTGTACATTTTGCACTCCAGGGGATTATACAGAAGGTAATGTGTAATTAGATGATGCTATTGTTTTTATAGCCTGGATTATACAGCTTGAGATCTGTGTGTATTGTAACCTTTCCAAACTATTGGAATGTGAGTAATGTACACACGATCCGCATGGTAAATACCATTTTACCAAGTACCATGAAATGCTGCCCTGTGGACTATATGCATTGCATTCTGGGACCAGTGATTCTGATTTTGCCAGATTCATTGTTGTGCTGCTTGTTGCATGAGATCAAAGGCTTGAACGTACAACACAGCTCCTGTCATATGCGCAAGTCAAAGGCTGTATTTCAAGAATTAAGAATGGCTTTCTGTTTCAGTTGATTTAGTATGTGTTATATTCTGGTCTGCCAGGTTTTCAGAGATAGAGAGAATTGCTACAAATAATGCATCGACCTATGCAAGTGAGAGTGTAGGTGAAGACCTGACCAGATTTCAGTTGTATATATTTTGCCAGTTTTTATTGTTATTAATTTTTTTTTTTTTTGTCAACTTCTCCTCTATAGCTGTGGCTCCATCTAGTGGTCGAACTGGTTAAACGCTTGTCTGCAATTTTTGCAATCAGTACAGTTGCTTGCTCTGGATTTGCAATTGACCAGAATGCATAATTAATTTTATTCAGACTTATTTTGATTTATTCATTGTCCGTTTTTATTTGTATGAGGACTGTTGTTTATTATGTATGCACTGAATATTCTGTGATTGTCTCTGAGGCATTTCATCTTTACTTTTGACAGCTAATTTATTTTCGGTGCTGGAGCCCTGACTAATCAAAGCCTAGTTATCATGTAAAAATATGTTGTTTTGACTCTAGTTGTTCTGTGAGTAAAGGAAGCCCTCGTGCACTCACAAGCAGGGGCAGAGTTACCAATTTAAGGGCCCTGGGCAAAGAAAGGAAAGGAATGGGCCCTCTTCAAATGAACATATTTACCTGGAATTCCCCCAGATTCTTCTCACTGTCCAGCTTGTCACTCTAAAAAATAAAGGTTCCATAAAGGAGCTTTCATAGAAAAAACATTTTGGGTTCTCCAAAGAACATTTCAATATTCTAGTCTTTTTTCTTTAGTGGAGAACATTAGAGTAATGAATAATGTAAAAGCCTGTTTCACTATAAAGAACCTTTTGTGGAGTTGAAAGGCTCATTTGGATGTTAAATGTTTTTTTCATGAAACTGACGCCAGTGAAGAACTACTTTCATTCTTCAGGTGTATTGTTAATTTTTGATAACTCCTTGTTGTTCTAGATGTTTAATGTGAACTCCTTGTTGTGACCTCTAGAGGGAGTGCTTGGGCTTTACTGAAACCATTCTGGTCCCACAAGTTTGTCATCACCTCTCAACAAACCTAATAAACACATCATCAGCATCCTATAATGCCTATGTGCGTTGTCCGGGCACAGGCCCAGGGGGCAAAGTATAAGTGCTGCTTGGTCTGTCCTCAGAGGTCACAGTCAGGGTTAATCTGTCATGTTTAGCAAGGCTGTGAGGGCACTATTTTTTCCAACTGAGTTTAAAGTTCACCCAAAGATTAAAATTCAGATTTTTTTTTGTTCTTTTTTAACAAATAAACCCCTAAAAACAGATTTTTTGAAGAAAGTGTGTTTTTGTCTGTTAGGACTGTCTGTCAGTGGAAGCCACAAACACACAATGCCTGAAACATCAGTCAAGATACTTTTTATTACTTTAATTGAAAAAACAATAATAAAATTAACAATAAAGTAAAATGAAAAATGTATTATGTAAATCATTCAAATGGGGCCTATTCACGTTTTTATGTTCAACTGCTTTATATAAGGGTTTTTGCTGGTTAACTACTACAACTGTAAAATTAACCACTATGCTACACCATTTTTTTAGGGTGACATAAGTTACCTAATTCAGACAAGAACCAGGAAAGAATGATTACAAAATGTTTTAAAGAATTTGTCAGTTTGCATCAGTTTTGCCAGCATTAAATTATAATCAGTGTACTACTTGTTTGCACGGGGAAGTAAGGCCTCTTAGCTAAACACAATGAGATCCCTCTGATGACCTTTCAAGTGTTGCAGAGGAATGTAAGCAGATCGGGCAGGTATGTGAAAGAGATCGTCCTTGTGAAAACCGGGCTTGTTGGAACCATGGAGCTTTGAACGGAAATCTGTAATTTAACTATTGAGGAGGATCAGACAAGATAGAAAGGTTGGCAACTCTTAAGCATCATAACTGTTCCAGATTTTGAGTAGTATGTCCAGAACTCTTTGTCTTGCCATAATAATTTATTGTTAGCTGTGTTGTTTATGAGTAGACTTCACTGCTTAGAGTTCCATGATATAGATATTTTATCTTTTCTCCTGGCAAATGTCTCTTTCTATCTCTCTCCATCTCTGTTTATCTGTGCTCGGGTGAAACAGCCTGTTCGGTGAATCTGCCACTGGGTGTAAGATGAGATTTTTTTTTTTCCCCTCTCTCCCCTCTTAGTGTCTTTATTAGCAGGTAATGTCCAAAAAGAGGATTAGAAGAGACGCGGTCCTGTGGATGGATGAATGGCATATATGGGATGGTTAAAGGAGGGACGGGAGGTTAAGGAAAGGAGAAGAGGAAAGAAGAGATGACATTGCTCGGGGATATTTGGGGGGATTATCTATTTGTTAGACGTATGTGAGTGCGACAGACACAGAGAGAGGGCAGATACTGTGGCAAATGCTTTCTATAAAAGTAATAATTAAGTAAAGCCAGGGTTTGATCATCATACTGTATGGTTGTTTGGAGAGGTCAGAAGGTCAGATCACCACAGATCTCCTAATCAAATAGTCAAAAAAAAAAACAGTAATGAAAGCTAATGTTTTTGAAAAAAACACTCAGCTAAGCACTTAGTTGAATCCGCTTGCCCTGACGGTGGATTCACACGGGGCGTCAGCGTCAACGCTTCCAATTGACTTTGAATGGGTGACGTCAAGCGTTGCCGAAAG
>JAUCMT010000036.1:6925280-6941389 GCA_032357475.1 Enteromius thamalakanensis
TAGCCAGGCGGGAGCCAATCACGTTCATCCTGTTCAAGAGCAGCAAACTGTCTAATTTCATTGGCTGACGCTGCTATCAATGCCAAACTTCAGTCACGCCCTCTGTCAAGCGTTGACGCTGACGCCCCGTGTGAATCCACCGTAACTGTTGCTACTACTATTGGGATTTTTCAAAAGTCTTTGTTAAAGAGTTAAGCCACGAAACAACATGAACAGCTACACGGCAAATCACAACATTGCAAACCAAAAAAAAGGTCTTTGAAAACCAGATATGTCCAAACTGCTGATAAAAAAAAATGTAGTTATGGGCGCAGTTCAAATCCTTCAGTAAGTGTCTTTTGAAGTGAAAAGTTGTGTAAATAAATACTTCATTGTGTTTTAACTTAAACTGTCATTTTTGGCCAAAATCCAGGTTCCCCTGTTGTCCTTCCACATAAAAATCCACAGACAGGCTGTAGTTGTTTAAAGCTATTCTGCATTTCCCAAAAGAACTGTTAGCAGACTAGATTTCCGCTTAAAGGGGTAGTTCACCAAAAATGAGAATTCTGTCATTAATTACTCCCCCTTGTGTCGTTACAAACCCTTAAGACCTTTGTTCATCTTCAGATCACAAATTAAGATATTTTTGATGACATCAGAGAGCCACCTGTCTCTCCATAGACAGCAATACAACTGAAATGATCCAGAAGCATGCTAAAAACACAGGTAAAAAACAGTCATAGGACATCAGTGGATCAATTTCAGTTTTGCCACGCTACGAGAGTATGCACCATTTTAGAGTGTATTATGGCGTAGCACATGTGCACGCTTTAATGTAGTTGACGTAATCAGCCTTGTATACTTCCGGGTGAAAGAAGGTGCATGTGCCTAGAGCAAGGTACGGTTACAGAACGTTGTGATATGTCTTCCGCCATTTTAGAGAGTAAGTCACGGGAGAAGAATGGTGGCGTTAAATTGTTATTTTGGTTTTTATTGCGCAAAAAACTATTCTCGTATAGTCTTAAAACTTAAGTTGGTCCACTGATGTCACATGGACTGTGTTACTGATGTTTTTACTATGTTTCTGGATCTGGGTTCATTTCATTTGTACTGCTGTCTAAGATTGCTCTCTGTTTCGAAGATGAACGAAGGTCTTATGGGTAAACCCCAAAAACAACTTTGGGAAAACCCTGGAAAATTTCCCTTCTAAACAGTGCTTGATATGCGCGTCATGCAGCTGTTGGCTTCACAAGACATTAACTGATCATGTAAATTAATTGTGGATTATTGTGACGTTTTTATCAGCTGTTTGGACTAAAATTGATTTAATTTTCATTTCTACTTTACTTTTGCTTGTAACTGAATGCAAAATGCATAGAGAAGGTCTTTATATAATGGTGACCCAGGTGTGCACCAATTCTGCATAATTGTGGATATAAATGATCAATGGCAGCAACTCGAGCTTCAGGGTCATGGCTGGGTCTCTGATGTTTTCTTCTTTCTTCTTGTTAACAGGTTAGTGTGGCCGCATTCAAAATATTACAATTTGTTGAAAAAAAGCAGTTCACCTAATATTCACTACTGAATGGCGTGCACTGTCCAAGATTATTTCTTTTTCGTCACTCATTCATAACTGAAGCTGGTTTAAAGCTGATTCAACGTGATGAACTAAAAGCGTCTCTCCCGACTGAACTCTCCACCTGCGGAAGTGTCTGCAGCTTTAGTGTAACCTGCCCTTCTGGAGGTTAATGTGAGGGAAATCAGATTTGGGTAGGAGGCATCTCTAAGCCTTTGGAAAGTAGAGGAGCGGAGAGTAAGAAAGAGCTTTTTGTGTTGTGTGAGGATTGAACGCTACGCTGTATGGCCAATTGACTTCTTCTCCAATTCATCAAATGCACTGTTTACCTAATCTGTCATAGCATTTCAAAACGCATTAAAACCGCAAGCAGATAAGCTCAGCATTCCTACTCCTGAGTCAGGATAGTCTTACCTTCACCAAAAAGGAGAACCATTTCTCTCTCTCTCCCAGAGGATTAGCTCTTGTGTGAAATGCATACTGTAAAGTGCTACCACATCTTGCTTAAGGACAATTCCACCCACCCCTTCCAGATAAATAAAGTATTATTGTGCAGTTAAGGAAGATTAGAAGTTAGATCAGGGGGTTGGTGCTTGTGGGTTGGGTATTGCGGATATCTGAAGTTGAGTTTAATGCCACGCTTATCAGAATTCCTCCCGTCTCTAATAGTGCACACTGTTGTGTGTGGCAGAGGGGGAGGAAGCGAGGAGACGGGGTCGTATCCTCTACAGTAGGGCGAAAGAAGGAAATTGTGAATTGAGTTGCATTAAAGCCTCTTTTTGTAAAACAAGACCGACAGCAAAGTGAATTGGCATGGCAGGATGCGAAGGAAAGGGCCAGATGCGAGGTGTCGGTTGCAAATTGAACTTGGACCGTGTGCGAGAGGCCTGTCGGGTGTTATACAAACTGCTTAACACATCATTTGTGTCGACTAGGGAATAAGATAGGATGCGCTGTTGCACCATATTTCAGCTTTTAATTTCCACAGCAGACATTTTCCAAAGGAAAAAAATTGTGCATGAATCGATACTTAAAAAATAAAAATAAAAATGGTAACAATTTATAATAACTGCACATTATGAATTATTAGTTAAGCATTAGTATACAGTCGGTTCATCTTTTATAAAGCATTGTTCCTACATTAACAGTCATTAGTAAGCAGTTTATAAATACAGCTATAAATGCCTTGTTCTTGATTTATAATCATATTTATAACAAAGGAGATTTAAAAGCTCAGTTATCTTCCACCAATCAGAACAAATAAAAACAACACAGAGGGATACAGAACTATTCATTTTAATATGCAAATAAATATGAAACTACAACTGTTCACTTGAATAATTTATCATGAAATTGCATGAAAGGTTTAAAAAGTCTATTAATAAAGTATCTGAAAAAGATTTACTCTATGAACGATACATTAAATTACATCACATAAAGACAGAATCAATAATAAATGAATAAATAAAATAAGCTTATGAAACAATAATTAACATATGGTCCAATGCCATGTCTCAAGTCAAGTGAATGAATCTTATAACATGACATTTGCGCTTATGCAGGAGACGTGTTTTCAAAGCTACGCCAAAGTTGCCTGTTTTCTGCTAGACCAGTAAGTTAGTCCAACATCAGCAATCATAGTGAAAACTGTTGTTTGATAGCTTTAGTTGCAAGATGGACATAACCGCAGAGACAAGTATCGTTTTTTTTTCTTGTCAGTGTTGAAAAATATGCAATTGGATTGTAATTTAATGTAGTTAAATGTAGTCACCACTTGTAGACGCTACTGCCAAACATATATAAATTACTGGCATCAGGTTGCCGTTAGTAATGTGCATGGCAATAAAACTGATTTCGTATGCATTTACCTTTCACTTTTTTTCACATTTTTGTCCCGTGTCAGCTTCCGTAGCTTCTGTATGCATTTCGAAAGGCCAGGGTGAGCGGGGGACTTTTTGTTGACCATTTGTTGAAATTCGAATCCTAACCTAGATGCCGCTACAAATTACACACTGCACCTTTAAAGTGACAGCAGTCATATATTTTAGTCTGTCATTCATGTTAATAAAACAACAAAAAAGAGAAAATCTCTTACTACTTCTAACTAAAATCACTTTTGTTACTTTAATAATAGGAAAAATATATTTAATCTACACAGTGAAGAATATGCAGTGTTTTTATAGGCTACATTTAATAGCTTTAGCCTCTGTAATGTAGGATTTCTTATTTATCTGTAGTTTTCTTGTCTTGGTTGTAATTAGATTCTTATTTAATTGCTGGCTGTTTACTTGTTTTCAGTGATCTTGAGTTTGTTTATTTGTTTTATTTGGGCTAGTATTTTATAATATTGACACTGTTGATAAAAATTGACATTTTCTGTGGTATTAAAACTTTTTTTATAGCATAAAGACCTTATTTAAAGTTAAAATAAATATATAGTTACAGTGAAACAAAATTACTGGTATTGTGATGTAAGATTTTTGGCCATTGCCCATCCCTACATGAAGGTTAGTAAATACGGACAGAATTTGTTTTTGGATGAACTGTCGCTTTGGTGACTAAGTCACTGAAGTCAAAAGCCCCTCAACTGGCTTGAGGTCTGCCGTATTATTCTGCTGATGACTTGTTTTCTGTGGGTTTCAACTTTGAACTTTTAATCAGATAATCTTAATTTCCTTTTGCTCTTTACTATGGCAAGCCAGTTACCATGGAAACAGAGGGCCAATGTGGCCAAGAAGGGCTTATACCCTGTGCCTGAGCTGTTTGGCCTGCTATCACAGAGCACACACACACACACACACACACGTTTCCAGGTAGTGTTGATTGATTGGGTGATGATGAGAGGTAAGGATAATCTGAATATTTAGTTAAGGCCATCCGGATGCTATTACCTTTCCCCGCAGGCGTTTCGTCTGGAAAGGGAGGGGATAAAGTGTGCTCCTCTGAGGTTCATTTCAGCAGGCACTTATTTAGGAGTACAACGCTGCCTTCTGCACTCTCACTGTGCATTGTATGACTGCAGACTGAGCACAGTATGAAAATGATGAGAGGACGTTATGGATTTGCATTTGTCAAGCAAAACAGTTCAATATAATATAAGGTTTTTGATGATTTTTTTTTTGAGAATTAAGTTGCAGAACTTTACAGGATCTAAGCTAGTGTCATATAACGCATACTATTTGTGTGTGTAGGTCTATATATGGATATATGATATATGAGTGTAAGGGAGGTAAATATTTGTCATTCTTCAGGCTGAGAAGAGCAGAAAGATCTGATACAAGTACAAAAGGCTTACAGTGACCCTTTACCACAAACAGACTGAAGCCGATGAGGGATATAATTAGGGAACGTTCATAAAATACCCATTTATGGTCTCGGGACATGTAGAGACAGAATCAAAGCTGGAGTCAGATCAAAGAAGACAGTCGAGCTTTTCTGGCATGATTCAGCAGATCTTATTAAAAAATTATCTTGATACTGAACTATGTGCGAACTGTTTTTGATAGGTTTCTTCAAATGCGTTTTTGCTTGCTTTTAGCAAACAGAGGCTTTTTTGTGGGTTTAGAAGTAACAGAAAAATCAAAATGCTCCAACAATTAGTAATCTGAGCAAAGTTATCACCAAAAATTTCAATCTGCCAACCACTGCGACCTGGCAAGCAGCGCAATCTGATCATACTGTCAACCAAGTTTATTAGAAGAATGTCCATGCACTGAAAGACTGACAGGGGCTCTCTTCCCCTGGCTGGGCTGAAACAGAGGTTAATTGACAAAAGAAACCGTGTGTGTGTGTGTCAGTGCGTGCATGTGGGTGGATACGGCTGTGTGTCTGACAGGGTAATTGCCTTGTTAAAAGAGAAACGGAGGCAATATTTTGAAAGAACCACATCCCCATATAATCCGCCTTTGAGAATGATGAAAGAGTGAAGGATGCCTCTTAGATCAATTGTACAGTCATTTCAGCTATTTAGAATCAGCTAAATTCTGTCAGAAGAAGCCATTTTGGACCAGACACAGAAATCCACGTTGTTCTTCGAACTTTGTCTAATCAGTTTTTTCTGTCACCCTTTTGAAACAACACAATCTCACACCAACTCGTCACATTTTGACACTTGGCCAAGACCTTTTTGCATCACCCTTTTTAGTCACTTTTCGACATGAAGAGTCCTGTATTGCTCTCAGTTGTTTGGCTTAATGTTATGGTTTGCATGCATAAATGAATGTACTATGTAATTTTTTACTTTTATTGGAGCACCAAACGCCACCCTTACCCTAAACTCACCCACCTCTGAACAATATCAATACTCACACACATACAGGCAAATGCAGTCACAGGTATTTATTGCACAAACTAATCATAAACAAGAAGGATAAATACATTACAAACAAGTCGTGTAACATACAAAAAGTCTTCTGAAGCCATACAAAGTCTTGATGCAAAGAAGAGAGTAAAACACAAGGTTTTAATCACGAAAAATGATCCCGCTCCGTTAACGCGTTTACGTCTCATTTAGAAAACTCTGAATGTATTTACACAAGATATGTTTTAATTATGACGAATTAAGAATGATCGCATCGCCATAGTGGCGCAAAGGTTTCCTATTTAAAACAATGGAGGATACTTCACTTCGAAAAGTGACTAAAAAGGGGTACCTTGAGCTTCAAAAATTGATGGAAAAGGGTCTTGACTAAGCGTCAAAATGTGACTAGTTGCTTTGTGACTTTGTTGAATTAATTGCAAAAATATACACACTGATAAACTGGAAAGATAATTAATTTATCATTTTTATGCACCAAAAACAGCAGAACATCTTACCAGACTAACTTAAGCTATTGCAACTGTTATTCCACATTTGAAACATAGGTGGCACTGAAGTTATTCTCTTTTCTCATGTTTCTTAAGTATTTAGCTTATTGAACATTCACACTTTAATGATCACTAGTGGGAATACAGTTTATTTAAGGGTTACATTGTGTTTCTTTGATCTGAATGAAGTTTATTACATTTTTATAAAAACTTGACAGCATACCATTGATACTGTCAATGAAGAAAAACATTTAAATAACAGCAAGTCAATTATCAAACCATTGCTTTTGCAATTGATTATTTCTATTATACACAGATTTGCTGCAAATAGTATAATTTTCTCTGATGCAAATCATTTTAAATAGTTTAAATCTAAAAAAATAAAATGTGTTATTTCCATACAGTCTACCAATGTAAAGTACCATGCATTCCACTGTTATTCTGTTTCCTTGAAAGTCAGATAATAATCAGCTGTTTAATCTATCTGTGCAAAAACCCCAGTATCAATCCATCTATTCATCCCTCGCTCCACATTCACGCGAGCTATTCACTCTATTCAAATCTTGAAATAATTACAAACAGAGTGCAGAGGCTGGAGAAGATAGAGGATAAAAATAGAAAAATGAGCGCAAATGTTCATGTTGAGGAATCAGATGGCACACCGGTCACAGGGATATCACTTTCTTTAAGCTGCAGAGAGGATAACAATTAAGTCCTGGATTTACCGTGTGCCAACTCTACTGAGGACATAGCATGACAATGCACAGTACCAGTTGTGTAAATAAGCAAGATTCCTTTAGCATCTCTACTATTTGCAATTACCGCTTATTTGCATCTTACTGAGGAACCATAACCGGATATGCAAACAGAGAATGAATGAGAATCCATGTAATATATAATGCCAATGTTCAAAACCAACCTTTGTAGAAAACCACCAAACACTATATTCAAAAATGGATCTGTATTCTACTTTACTATCCATTCTGAAATGGTTTATCTTTTTCTCTTTTCAGAGGACCTCTGACCTAGGCACTTAAACCCTGACCCCTGGGAGCCGGCTGACAGAAAATGAGATTAACTCCCATTAGTTGGCTGCTCAGTGAGGCTTTGCGCTCCTCGAGCTGTAGTTCTCCAAAATATAGTGCTTTTTATGGTCAGAGGCAGTCAATTATAATAAATACATGTCAGGAGTCCGCAGTGTCAGTGTATTTCAGTGTGAGGAAACGGTTCGGTTTATAAGCTGAAAGAAGATTGTCTTTGTGCTGTAATTCAAGGATGGAGAGGTAAAGTGACACGATCTTAATCTTGGCTCCTCAACTGACCATTTGGCTTCTGTGATGTGGATGCATGTGATCAGTTAACAGGCAGATAGTGGCCGGTCAGAGGTGAGGTCAATACGTTCCCAGCCTTGGTAAAACAGGTGTACACACAGCCTAGGTTACATACATAGGAGTGTGAGTGTGTGTGTCCCACAGGACCATGTTCGACGAGGGGGGACTGTGTGTTTCCTGTACTCAAAAATGTCTTTGACTAGATTCAATCTAGTGAAACCCAGGCCCGCACTCCTGAAACCCTAACTAATCTTGACGCACAAATGCATGTGCCTCTTAAATTATCACCTTCCTATGAATATATCAGTCGGTATGTGCAAATAAATGCAAGTGTGTGTCTGTAGAAAAGGGAAAGTTTGTGCGTGAGTGAGAAAAATAAAGCTCGAGTCACTAGATGCCAATGTGAACAGGCTCTTTCTCTTACTGTTTCGCTCTGTGAATCCAAACAACACCGTTATTCATCCACCAAATTCCCCCCGGCAATTCACCCACCCCTCCCGCAACCCCTTCCAATCCTAGCTTGGGCCATAACCATCGCTTCCATTCTCTCCGAATGTAGCCGCACCTGAACTGCTTCACCACAGGGGCTTGTTCAGAGCAGCATGAGGGGCGGCGAGGCCTGAAACCAATCCCTGTTCCGTAGCCCACCACTTCCTCCCAATTGTTCCCAACAAAGCTGGACAGGCATAAATGGGCAGCTACCTGTGTCACAGAAAAGTGAAGAGCAATTTGTTTCCTATTAAACAGGACTGTCAATTCGGTTTCTCCTCTTGTTTTTCTCACTTTTTTGTTGTTGTGGTTGTGTTTTTATTGTTTCTGTCAGGCCAAAGTGTTACTCGTGAGGTTTTCCCTTGACAGCCCAATGCCTCGGACCCCCCTTTTAAACCTGAGAACGCACCTGTTTCTCCCACACAGGTAATTGTAAGAATGTAGAGGGGGAGACCTTAGGGGTAATGGATTCAGAATAGATGCTGGAACCAACACAAACACACACAGCTTGAATATGGCACTGAAGAGGCCTGTTTTGCAGTTCTGTAGGCTGCACCTGCTAAGTGGGTGATCTGTCTACCCCCAGTTCATGTGAGGGTCACAACAGCTTAATGTGACCCCCATCCTCTCTCTTTCTTTCTCTCCCTCTCTCTCTCTCTCACACACACACACACACACACACACACAGTCTCTACACAGACCACATCTGCCATTATTCTGCCTGAGGTGAACAGTTCAGTGTGCGCACAGACAGCCAAAGTAGTTAATAACAGTTTGAATGGACGTCTGCGCATCTGTCTTTAATGCACTGTTGTTATTTCATTTCATTTCACTGTTTGTGACATCATGGTTCTTAGCTAAATGAATGATGCTTTATTTCTCGTTTAATCGCAAACATACTTTTACAGTTTGAAAAAAGTTTAAGGCTGGTAAGATTTTATTTAACGAGATGAACACTTTTATGTAACAAGGACAGATTAAACTATTTAAAAGTGAACGTTTGAACTTGCTAGTCATTAAAGAAACCTGAAAAAATGGATTAATGACTTACACAAAAATATGAATTGTGTTTGACATTGATAATAAATGTTTCATGAGCACCAAATTAGCATATTAAAATAATTTGTGAAGGATTATGTGACACTAAAGAAAATGTAGGTTTGCTGTCACAGGAATAAAGTGCATTTAAAAAATGAAAAATTATTTCCCATAATTTTACTGTTTTGCTTGGACGAAAGCTAAAAGCTTAAGAGACCATCCTGACCCCGATCGATTGAATGGTAATGTAGGCTTGTGTATATGCATCTGCACAACAAGAATTTTCCTTATGGATCAGTGAAATTGATTTACGCTGAAATGTATGGAATTCCCCATTATTTAACATAACCGTGGGACTGGCAACATGGAAATACAGTCCGTAGCTTTGCTGAAGGTGTAAAAGACTCTCACTGGTGTGATATTTGCATAGAGATATGATCAAAAATGTGTCAGAAGACTGTTGGATTGTGAAAAAAACAGATAAAAATTAAAAAAACATAAAAAAATAATCAACTATATATAGCTCATTTTAAAGAATTAAAAACACTGCATGACATGTAGCATATGTAAACTAGAAATACTTCAGAATTAGATTCAAAGCTTTTCTTCACAGCCTGGTTTGCATGGACATATTGCCTGTGGAAATGCATGTAAATGGTTTTCTGACAATGATTTGTATTGTTATCTAATGCTAACACCTGACTTTTGGCGTCTGTATAATGATCAACATTGTTTTTGAAATTGTTTACAGTGTTTTATTTCATTACAAGTATCTTAATGGAAAGATTAAATAAAACAATGTTCCATTTAATTCAAAGTTTCTATTGTGATTTAAGACAAACCTGACTTTAGCCCTGATACTTTAGTTAAATATCTATGTAATGATTATCAATATTGATATCGATATTATGTGCGTTTCTAATAGAAAGCCCTGCCTCATCCACCAGACTCATTGGCGTTACATTAACTCCTGAACACATATGGTTCAGTTCATTTGTCAGAGAGCACCCTTAAAGAGGTACGATGGATGAATGATTAAAAAAAAGGGTTGGGGAAAAAAGATTGAATGAAACAATTTGCCTCTCTCCACTCTCCTTTTGTGTGGGGAGTCTGGAACCCCATCTGTGCGAGAGGAGAGGCGTGAAATGTTCTGTAATTACTGGTAATGATGTCCTAAGATCAGAGACTCAGCCCAAACAAGGTAATTACATGATAAATGTGTGTATGAGCACACTGACCTGGAGTCAGCAGGGCCTTTGAGACAGGCGCGCGATGGACAGCTAACAGAGATATCTGCTCAAAAGGCCCACTGGGACCTGCATAGATCTCTATTGTCTGAAACACTGTCTCTTGGTAACAACATGGATCAGGGTTCAGCTTAAAAAAAAAAAACTTATTTAACTGTTATAGATTTTTTTGTATATTATAGTTTATTTAATGACTAACAGATTTGTTCATTTTGATAATTATTATTATCAATAATAAATATTATTATATTGTACTAAAATAATTTTATATTTACAAAACTTGAAGTTGATTTTTTTTTTAATAGAGAGAGATAAATAGTTAGAGATATATAGATTTATTCAAATATTACTTAATACATATTGTGGAAAAAATTTATATATTATAAAAAAATATTAAATGTAATTGTATAATTACTTATTTAATTAATTATTATTTTTACTTTAGAATTATTATTTTTATTGTTTTATTAGTACTCATTTTTCTATACATAAGAAGATAGAAATGTGGAGGGGGTGCAGTAGTGCTGGGCAGGTGTCAAGGGTTAAGTGCCTCACTTAAGGGCATAACATTAGTGGTCAGAGACGGGAAGATCCTCAGGGATTTGAACTTGTATCTTCAAAGTTATAGTTTGCTGTCCTCATTTAGCCACCAGTATATCGTTTGGTAAATCTTAATCTGCTGGGTTAAATTTTGTACACAGCTAATAATGTATTATGTCATTATTCCTATAAGAGAAATACATTCTTCAGCCTTGATCAAGCAGGTAAACAGTGCCCATTAATTTTTTAATTTTTAATTGTTAATTTCTAGATTTGAGTCGTTTTGTATTATCTTGATATTACAAGGACATGATTAGCATGGCCTTTTCTCCTTAAGTTAATGCAGAGATGAACTGCCAGCTTTACACTCCCACAATCTACAGTATATGATGTACTCCAATTTGTTGTGACCTAACTGTGTTTTCAGACCTCGATTTGTCTGTAAATATGCATGTAATGAAATGATGTGGGGACAGAAAGCTCCAGAGAGACGGTTAGTCCATGATCACAAATAACTGATCCTCTAGTGCTTCACTTTTTAAATGCAAATAAGGCCCTGCAGAGCAAACATGTCACATGTTTTCTTTTGTCCTCTTAAGGTTTAGAGTTGTTTGTGATATATTATTCATCTGTTCTCGAGAACTGTTTTGGTGACAGTAAAGAATGCATGGTAATAAGATCATTTAAATTCTAACACCTCGTTCATCAAAAATCTGATAGCCATGCAAAATTATTTTTTTAAGACTATTACGCTGACTTCAAATGAGGAATCATATTCAAGAAAAAACAGCCAGGATTTGCCTGAGATTTGCCTAACCTCTAAAAAAACAATGCCAGCTTCATTGATGAGTATTTTATGCTCCGTAAGCTTGGCTGCCGTTATACAAATGATGGTTGTATTGCACTCTGGTCAACTTGAAAGAGGATATTAAACATTATCACATTTTATCTGTTTATTCATTAGCCCAATTTCATACCAATATGCCTCTGTGCTTTTAGGCGGAAGCCAGCCAGGCCTTCAGTTTCTCCTGGATTTTACATGTGCATTATTATACTTCATACAAAAAATGTAAATTATTTTTCATTTACTATGATATAATAATGCATATTGCAATGATAAATCTCTTACAAAGAGTTTAAATTACACTAAAAAAACAAAAATATGATGTCTAGAAATTTGAAGGTGACCTACTAATACCCCATGTCACCTATAGATGGCGACAGTGCCTAATTTTATGTGATTTCTCCATTGGAAGGGTTAGATTAAAAAGTCCTCAATATCAATCTACAAAGGCTGGCACTTCAGTTATCTTTAAGTGCTTGCATTGAGTACATTTTTATTTAGTTTTTATTTATTTATTTAAATGTACTTCTTTTGCCAGTATAGTGTTATGTTGAGAAAATTAATAGTTGTACCAGATGAGTTACCTGACATGACATAAAACAAGTATTAGGGAAATGACAGTACATACATCACATATCTGTGTGAGGATAAAGTCAAACAAAAGAAACAGCGTGTGAAAGAAATAAAGGGACAGCGACGGACAGAAAAGGCAGAAAATGAAAGAAAGAGAGAGGGAGAAAAAGGACAATTTGTCACAAAGTCACCCGCATAAAGGCTGAGAAATGTGCGAAATGCAGTAATTGCGTGAAGCAGTCAGTGTGTGCTGAATAGAAGCGCTGTTGAGTCGGATTCTGCTTCCGTGATGCGGGCATCTTCAAGAGCGTCCCCGTGAATATGTTACTCATTACCGCGGGTAGATAAAAAGCCGGAGAATGCGGAGCGATTGTTCTGTAGTGCTGGAGAAAGACAGTCCTCCCCTCTTCATTAGCGCTGGAGAGAGATCAGGGAGCGAGTGTAATGAAGAGAGGGATCACTCGGTAATGTTTACCCGGAGACGCGGGTGAAGTTGACGGCATAGCACGCGCGGTTTCCCGGCAACTGCTTCTTGTGCGAGGCGCCTGAGACGCGGCCATTATTGATACACAGACGTGTATTTGGGTAATGAAGAGAGTGGACAGTGACACAATGACCTCAGCCACTAAATGAGTGTCTCTGAGTCTGAATATATACCGTGAAGAATTACTCATAACTGAACTGTCTTTAAAATGTACAAGAATCTTATCTGCAACTAGTTTTCAAAGAGATTTGACACACACACACACACGGATTTACAGCTACCTCTGCTGTTGTGGAAAGTCATGAGTCATGCACTCTTAAGGGTTCTTCTTAATTAGTTTCTTTATGATTCCTTGAAGAAACATTAGCATCCAAAGAACATTTCCATTGCAAAGATTATAATAGAAGATTCTTTAGATTAATTAGCCTTACACCTCATTTTTCACTGAAAAGTTTAATCCAAACAAAAGGGTTGTTGGGCTGCACAAACCACCCTTTTGAAGCTTTATTTTTAATTTTTTTGTATATGGTTGTAAAAAACATCTTAAACCAGCCTAAGAAACTATGTTTTAAATAACCTAGTCTCTTGGCAGTATTTAGAAGGGTTATAGGAACTTTTAAGATCGTCACGTTGGGAAGGAACTTATATCCAGCTTGCCAGACTGTGTGACCATTTTAAAACAGCTACTGTAAGATCATTTTTAGATTGGTTTAAGCATATTGATATGGTAGACTTGATGATTTATACAATATGATGACTACGCAGGTATGTGACTGTGAATATCAGTTCGTCTTTAGCATATTTCCAACCAGGACACACTAATGTAAAAAAAGAGATAGTAAAGACATTGACAGTGCTGGCCTTCAGCAGAAACTAAGCGTAGATTTGTGTTCATGTGGGATGACAGAGGGGTTTATTTTCCAGTTTATGCAAATCAAAAAAGCATAAAGGAAAAAAGTGGTCTTAGATGGAGATTTTAAACACACAAGCCCCTCGTAGCCCTCCTAATGGTGTGTATGACAATGACAGCGTGTGTCTGCGCGTTGCTTTATGGCCCCAATGACTTCAATCACTCCCTGGAAAAACAAATCTGATCTGGTCTACCTGCCTCCATCACGCCATCCTCCAGAACAATGATAGATAGATAAAAGCCAGTGTCTGTGGGTTTGTGTATTAAATAAAAAAGACGGATGTCCCCGCGGCTGGCTGTTTGGCATTGCCTGATGCGAGTCATTTATCTAAATGTAGCCGTGGCAGCCGGGGCCCTGGGCTGACAGAAATGATCCATAATTTGCTGCTAACTGCAGTAGCGGGTTCTGTAATAAAAGCTTTTCATTAGGGCTGAGCAGCCTGCACCAGGCACAACTTAGCAAAAGGGCCCTTCCTCTAATTGCTAACCATTACAAATATGGTCCATTTGGTGGAGAGAGAGAAGAGGAGGAGAGAGCGAGAGAGAGGGAGAGCAGAGAGGAGAAGAGGGTGTGGGATAGGTCTGTGTTTCCCCTTCACAAAGCGCACCAATAATTGAACAATTAAACTTTAGCAATGTGATTACCACTCACCATAACTAAAAGCAGCTGTGTGAACGGCACAAGGCCACAGTGGGCGGAAATGTGGAGTCTGTCTGAGAGTGCAGAGCTTGGGATGGATGAGGTGTCATCGTCGACGCGTGATTACTTGCTGCTTTGAGCCTCTGATCCAAAATAACAAAAGAAATGCCAGCTGATTTGTGTGATTAAATAAAAGGTGGACATAAAACAGGAGCAACAACACAAAAGAAATTGGAGCCCGTATGATAAAACAACCGTCAGATATACGAGGGCCGTTTCTCTTCCCACTCTGGATTTTTGACTTTGCGGAAAGAAAGGACAGCCGCTGAATCACTCGTCTCTCTTGTTGAACAGCAGCCGTTATTTAGAGATCTGAGCCACTTTATCATTTTTTCATAAATCCTCAGCAGCTTGAGTACATACCAAGGGTACTGCAGCTGAGGGTGTGAAAGCGGCCTTTGTTTACGCACAATACTGCAATCATAAATTAGCATATTAACACACGGATATGGACACACATCAGTTTCATGCGCTAAAATGCTTCTGTCCATGTCTGGCCTGTGGTCTCCACCAAAGATGCTCTTTTGTATGCATTTGTGTGCATGCACTGACCTCTTCTTTTCCAGCGAATGAACCTCTCAATGATCTCCTCACACAAAATATAAACAGAGAGCAGCACCCTGCTGCCAGCGTTTGGTTAACAGGGTCTGATTAGAAACAGCAGGTGTTCCTCTCTGAGCTTTCGGCTGCAAGGAGCCATGAATGGTGGGATACAGTAAGAGCTGTGACCTCTTTATTCAAGTATACAAAGACAACGATACTGCAACAGATCCTGTCATTACGTCCCTTCCCTCCCTGCCAATTAAAACCCACTTGTTTGATGTCCCAATTAGCCTGGAGTTCAGCCGTTCCAAACGTTGTGTGTACATGTTTATGTGTGTGCGCGCGCAAACAAAAACACTGAAGATCTTTCCATTAGAAAATGCTTGGCTAAATCAATTAAAATGAGAGAAACGCCCAAATGCGGAATTACTGAGCTTGAAAATGTTGTAATTCACATTGTGCAAGATATAAAGAAGTAACACCTGCTTTCTTGGCGCAGTTAAAGTATTTCACAGACTACTTTGCCAGAGCGTCACTTTTCTGGTGCTGAATCAGTGGCACCCCAGCAAAGTAAAAATAATGTATACCACAAAACAAAAGAAAAACATCCTTCTGTTGAGTCAACACCACTGACTGCACATGGAAACCACATATTATGTACCTATTATTCACAAACAAACGGTTCAAATAAGTTAGTTCTTTTTAGTGAATCAAAACATAACACTGCCAGCTCAATTCACAGACGAGGCAGTTCGTTTCATTCAATCAAAAGCATACAGAAGGGTTAGTGTAGTGTAGTTAGTTTACGAGCAAACGACTCTTAACAGATGGTTATTTTTAGTGAATCGACATCTACAATGTGAACAGTGTAATTTGATTACCAAAAGTATTTACTCTTGTAAGGTAGCTCTTTTTATTGACTCTAAAATTCACAGCGCGGCCAGTGTAAACCAATTCTTGAACAAGTGACCTACACTCTAAAAACAAATGGTGCTATATAGCACTAAAAGTGGTTCTTTGGCTCGTAATCATAGGGGAACCACTTTTAG
>JAUCMT010000036.1:6941489-7024713 GCA_032357475.1 Enteromius thamalakanensis
CGGTGCTATATAGCACCACAATCACACCAAAGAACTGCTGAAGAACCACTGAAGCACCATTTTTTTTCTGTGTGTAGCTCTTTTTAAATCAACAAAATCTACAACATGACTTCTTCAGATTCCCTAAAGAACTGACTCTTGTTGAGTCAGTTTGCTGCAGTGAATCAAACATGTACAACACCAACAGTTTAGACTGAATCTTTCTGAGCAGCTTCTTTTACTGAATCGTTTAAAAAGACAAGTTTGTTGTTTGAATCAGTCTAATGAATCCATTGGAATTGTTTGTCAATCAACACCTGAATCAATGAAATCTACTGTTATGGATCAATTGATTTTATACCCATATTCTATATACTATATGAATTAGAAATAATTCATTACAAATAACTTGGAAATTCAGTAATGATACAGAACCTGCTTCATATACCTGCTTCAAATGTTTGCATGTGTTTGTGCTCACACACACACACACACGCACACACACACACACAGAGATATGGTTAATAGTAGTGCACTTACGTTAAAAAGATTAGCATTGTACAACCAATGTGAAATAATATTAAGCGCAAGCAAATTCCTACATTAGTCATGCACATATAATGTCTGTCATCATATACATGTCATACTTTAATAAGACCTGTGACTTGTGACACTGATCCATGTACTGTCATCCAGGCAGTTCCTGGGACTATGCAGCGACTGCCATCACTCTAGCCTGAACTGTGCTGAAGAGCGCTCTTATCAGACACATTTGCTGTAAATGGCAGCCGTATCGCAGAGAGAGAAAGAAGATAAAAATCACCATACCAACAAATTTGTTCTTGCATTTGCCTATCAGTAAAAGTTCTGGATAGCAGGGTTAGAGGGCTGCTCATATCACATAAAGTTTCGGTTAAATAGCTGCTGGTTATTATTGTCCGGCTTTAGAGAGAACCATGCAGTTTTGCATTGCTGGGACCTGCTATACAAATACAGTTTATATATGCAAAGTTACTAGTGCTACATACAAAACAAAATCCCCTTCCCTGACACCAGGAAATTATACACAACTCAAACTTAGGCTAAATTGGACTAGCTTTCCCCTTAAAGCTATTTGACTATTACTGAAGTCACTTGGGTATGGAACAAGCGAGCGATTGTTCCCTTCATCTTCCCTCAAAAGAAATAAGAGAGAGCAAGAGAGAGAGGTCTTGTATACAGTAAATTACTAGACTTTTTTTTACAATAATTCACAACAATTAAAAAAAAAATTGAGCATTGAAATTTATAGGACACCCTTAAGTATTTATTTGATTGTAATCAAAGATTTAAACGTGAAGGCTTATTAAAATCATCTTTTGGTACTTTTCAGAGGATGTGAAAGTACCAGATAGCCAACACTAGGTGTCCCCCCTTCTCCTTCGGTCAGTGCAAATCCACAATGTCATGAGATTATGATATCACAGACTGTAATGGCACCAATATACAAAATCTTCTTTTAGATCATTAGCTATTCTTGCGCGATCGACCGGTCTTAAATGAGAGAAGGGAATTCATTTATGAGATGGATTTCTCGTTACGGCCAAACAAAGAATGACCTGTGGAACAGTCCACCTGAATGCCACCTACGGTATATAGTCTATTGATAGTATCTGTTGATGAAACATTAGTAATCTACTATTGTAGCAAGATCTGACTAGGATCTGCTTCAGATCATATTAGATCAATGTTTTTTTTTTATAAATAATGCATATAAAAGAAATCTTATATATAAGTGTTTAATGATCTGGCAGTAAGGTGTACTGTGTTAATGAAGCAGGACTGACCAGAATAGCAGAGATATCCCAGCTTTGCATGCTTTTGATAACATTTTACAATCAAGTATAATCCAATATCATTAACTAGCATTATGTATGTTAATAAAATCATACAGCTCTTGTTATAAGTTCATGCTAGCTCAGACCCATTAAGTAACAG
The DNA here is from genome assembly GCA_032357475.1 of Enteromius thamalakanensis. Taxonomy (NCBI): domain Eukaryota; kingdom Metazoa; phylum Chordata; class Actinopteri; order Cypriniformes; family Cyprinidae; genus Enteromius; species Enteromius thamalakanensis. Next base: position 6,943,446 of record JAUCMT010000036.1, read on the forward strand.
TAACAAAAAATGTTTTGAATATAATAATAATAAATCTTAAAATGAACAGGAACTAAGATTAATTCATGTTTTTCATTAATTAAATTATTTTGCATTGTTATTGCATGCAGTTAGCTAATGTTAACAAATGGAACCTTTTGTAAAGTGTTACTTTTTTGCCATTTTATTAAAATTTTAATTGATCAAGGTTTTTTTTTCATTGCAGCTCCTTTCTTATTGTCTCCTGGTGGGCCTCTGTGTCTCTTGGAACCATCGGAGTAACCATTTGTGATGCTCTATTATGATTTTATGTAAGGTAAGAATAATCGCATATCAGTGCATAGTTATCGGTGCTATAGGTTATGTCAAGATATGTTTAGTAATATCTTGCTAACCACAGTTTTACTACATCATATAGTGTACTGAAGGGATTGTTTAACCAAAAATCAAAATAGATTTACCGTCATGTTTTTTCAAAACTCTTCTTCATTTCTTCTGTGGAACACAAAAGAAAATATTTTTAAGAATGATGGTAACCAAACACTTTTGGGTGAACATTGACATATAATATTTTAATGTACAAAAAGAAGCTCTTTAATTTTTCTCAAAAAGATGACAAAATGTAAATTTTTGGGTGAGTTATTCCTTTAAGCTATGATCTAGGTTTTATAATCAGGTGGCTTATAGGGTACTCTTTCAGAGTTTCAGTCAGCCTATGAAAACACTTTGGAGTAAAGTGTAAGTGGGTAGGCTTTTGATGGGGTATGATTTGGCTTGTTATGGACCCCCTCGTTGAGGAACTCAGGATTCAAATGAATCAGGTGTGTAGTCTGTATTACAGAGCAAAAAGATCCTCCTCCCCCCTCAGGCGGCAGCTGGGAGTGTAATTACCACACCTGATTTATATGTGATTAAGGCACAACTATAACTTACCTTTCGCGCCAAAGCACGGGCATAAGTTTCCACTACTTTTTACCAAACAGGCGTGATATCGCAGCAGAATAAATGTGCGTGACTCTGGCGGGAGCATATGGTATATTTCTCCATCATCAATAATTCACGCGAAATGAGCAAAAATTAGTCGGCCCGGTTACTGCCGAGTTTGTTCCGCATTAATTTTGCCGACATGTTCTAAATGGGGTCGTTAGGCTGAAAACAAAGTGCCTCTCTCAGTGTATTTAAAAGAGAGAATTGCTTCGTGAGAGTCTTGTTCACGATCTTACACCTGCTCTCTTTGTAAATAAGAGTATTGTTTACAACCCATGCAGGCTATGAAGTTACGTGACTGATTATCAAATTTACTTCTAATTGAGAAATTCTTCACACCCTGCCATAATAAAGAGAGAGATCTGCCATGCAATCCTAACCGATTTTGCAGCACGATGGTTGTAATGATGGACCTGTCGTCTACACACACACACACACACACACACACACACACACACAGTCGTATACGTCTATATAACCTACACAATCCTTAGTGCTTCTACATATTGTTGGCTTAACCCTGCATGGCCCTAATCTTTCTGTGCACCGGCTGCTTCTCTAGTGGCACTCTGTCACTCACAGTCTATGAGGTTCAGCTGAGCAAGAAAAGGAAAAGAAAAGAACAGGAACAATAAGGTGAGAAAATGTTCCTCTCAGCCCAGGCTGGCTCAAGTGCTGGCCGTGTGTGAGTGAAGAAGAGAGCTGGAGAGGTGGAGGACCATTAGACCGTAGGGATTATTAGATTTTAGGGGTGGTATGACCCCTCGTGTCCTCTCCGCTGACACTCACACTCATTAATACACACCTAACCTGCCACGCCAAATGTAATGAATAGACTCTGACAATGTCGCAGAATTGGATGTTTGAGAATTGTGCTACTCTGGGACATGGTGTCAGAAAAAGAGAGAGTGAGGGTCGGGGAGCAAAGGTCTGTCCTGATCCCTAGATAATTTCTAGAGAGCTTTTATTGTTCAAAATGAAATTACTAGTTACTGAATTTTGTGAAGCATACACCAATATAAAAATTGGGCCAATACTTATAAACTAATATATAGTTTTAATGTGTATATATTTATTATTGTTATTTATTTCTTATTTAGAACAATAATGTGAGCCACAGCAATTTAATCTGTATTAATTATGTACTATTTTCCATAAATAAATCACTGAAAATTGGAAAATAGACATTTACAGTATTTAGATTGTATTTAAGATTATATTTAAATTATTAAACTGCTTCATTTAAACAAAAATAATCCAATATAATCTACTATATGCCGATATCAACAATAACAGATTAAAGTCTCTACAACAAATATACCACTAAATTTTGTATCTTTGTGCTTTCTCACTATTTTTTTAAATACAGTAGTATGTAAACAATAGGCATGATTTCACAACAGAGTGCTATTGTGATCATCACATTTGCTTATTACATTGCATGTGACGTGATTATAATTTCAAAAAAAAAAAAAAAGATACAAATGTTTTTTTTTTTTGTCCAGAAAAACACTGAAAAAAAGTTTTTGTTGCAATTGAAACAGCTGCAGATATCGGTATAGAATGCTCTGTTGTATATGGTGTATTTTAAGTAGCCTACTAAATAGGCTGGATTTTGCATGCAAACAGAATATTTGCATACTTTGCACAGTATACCGATGAAAATGAACAGAGTATGCTGGTATTCTTTTCTGAACACTGCCATCAGCTCAGCTCACAGTATTTCCTTCTGCGCAGCTGAGAATAAGAGCCAAATGTGGAGGAGTTCATGCATTAAAAGAGAGAGTAGAGAACACAAGGTCTCATTAATTTACAAATGTGGTTAGTTAAGCTCAGTCAGATAGATGAAAAAAACCTTCAATCGTTTGCCTAGCTTTACATAGTTCACACCCTCTGCTCATATCACTAAATCCTCACTAAACCATAAGCAAGCAAAACTTTCACCGCTCCATTGGTGCATACAGTAGTTTTCAGTCAGTGTACAGGTTTGTCATTAAATACCTAGACTAATGCGAAAGAGTCAGCCCACACCTGCTGCATGCTGGTCTTGCCTCCTACCCTGTTTGCACTCTCCAAATTGGCAAAAGTGCAACACTAAAGCTCAGCAATGTGATATTTATTTGTAATGCCTCCAAAGATATCTTTATTTTGTTAAAATTCTTAATTTTTGTGCTTCTGCTAGGTTGTTGGGGGATGTAGTACAGTGGGTCTCAACCAGAGGCCCACCAGCAAACGTCCAAGGGGGCCCTTAAGGTGATGTAAAATGCCTTAAAGCAGGGGTGCCCAACTCTATTCCTGGCAATCGACTGTCCTGCAGAGTTTAGCTCCAACTCTAATCAAACATACTTGAAGCAACTAATTACGTTTTTTTTTGGATCGCTTGCTAATTAAAGGCATGTGTTTTTAAATAAATCTATATATTCGTTTTATTACAGTATATACTGTACTATGGATGTGCATCTCCATAACTGAGCCGATGTGATGCGCATCTCGATGCATAGCCAACGATACGATACATGAAAAATACATGTAATAGCTAGCGATACGATACACCGCTGTTACAATGCAGTGCAAACCCATTTCGGTTTGATTTAACACGATTTGATGCAGTATGATGCAATGAAACAAATATGCAGGTATACAGGTATTGGGAGCCCTCATTCTCTATAACGGTCAGACATATTTTTTCCTGAAAGGCTCTGCTATTTTTTCATACACACATATTGAAAACTTTGCTCAAGTTCATTGTTATGCGACTGACTATATTATAGTTCACACAAAGTATGCTGGCAATGACATTAATCTAAAAAAGTAGGCTACACAGTGTTTGGAGAAGAACGCTGAAAAATACGATAGGAAAAAGATGCTCGTCTATAGTGACAAAGGCTGCCAGTGTGAAAGCACAATCAGCACGGGCTGCTCCTGCTCTGCATCTGCCCCACTTACGCCCTGTGCCCTGCTTACGCTTGCAGTGTTAAACCGGCGGCGTAAGACAGCTGCGATTGAAACATTTTTTTTGGATCGTTTGCTCACCAGGAGTCCCGCTAGCAGTAACAGGTTCAGCTCAATCCCAGTCTCCAAACTCAATCCCAGTCTCCAAACTCACACCGTGTTGGTGCTTCAAGTGTGTTGTCAGATTCGTCATGCTGCCTGTATATTTTATAGTGGCATGACATATTTTACAAATTCCACTCTTTTAAATAATGAAAGTATAGTACAGCATGTCTACTAATAATTATAAAAAAATAAATCGGGTTTTACTGATGGAGATACGATAGAAACGATGCATCGCGATACAAATATAATTTGGATCCGATGCACACATTTTAAACTGATGCATTGCATCCTTAACTTTTTAAGCCGATGCACCGAGCAAATCGGGGAATCTTCCCATCCCTATTATATACATATCATATAAATGCTGTCAAACGATTAATCGTGACATGTAAAATATATATACAGGCAGTTTCCACACTTGAAAATAAAGTTCCCTAGACAGTGACCACGCACTGATTCTGAATGCATCTCACATAGACTGACAAAGGAGTAACTGGAGTAAAGGAGTAAACTGTTTGCAAGCTTTGTGCTTGTGTTTGCTACCACTCTCATTCAGCACAAATCCAAATATTTCATAATATTTTCATTTGCATGCTATCATATCATTTTCATCTGAATGCTAAACTATTATTTATTAGTAAATTAAAGGCTTTTGTGACATCAGTTTATCGTGACCCCCTTAATATATATATATATATGTGTGTGTGTGTGTGTGTGTATGTATACAGTACATAATCATACTTCCTATAAATACTAAATCTGTAAGGCAAGTATGTGAAGACAAAAGGTTTTGTAATGGAATTAAAATAAAAAAACAGGCAGCTGAATGTAAACTGCAGGACTTTACTAAATCAACAGTTTTTGAGGTAGATGCCATATGTATGAGTTTGAGAGTATAAGGATGGTGTTTGTGTTGATGTGCTGGGGGTTATAATGTGGTGATGCGAGCAGTGAGACCAGAGCATTCAGAGTTAAATGTGTTGGAACAAATGCCTTTCATCGTCATTGATTGTTTTAATTGAACAGGGTGAGAATGGGTCATTTATTTATCTTTTTTGCTAAAGCCTGCGGGTAAAAGGTCTAACAAATCTTCAAGACAGATATGATGGAAAGTAAAAGATAAAGTCAAACCGAGACAATTGCCTTTAAATGGACCATTATTCTAAATACATGCAGATTGTTCAAAATGAGATTAATGGACATGTATTGCTGAAAACATTTATACTGAATATTGACTCACTCTCTCTCTCTCTCTCTGAGACTCTCTCTGTCAGGTGAATGTCACTTCACTGCTGGGAAATTTAACGTTGCTTTTAACCTGTGCTGCCATGTAATTACCTTGACATTTACCCTTCATTAAATCAACTCTACAGCAGCCATTTTATTTTTTCCTGACTCTCTCCATCGAGGCAGACGCCAGTAATTATGCATGCTAATAATTAGAAACAGTGGGCTGTGGAGCTATCAGCCTGAAATGCAGAGCAAATACTGTAATTTCCCATGATTCCTGACCTCCCCTGCGCTGTTCATTATTTTTGTGGCGAGAGAGAGTTGAAGGGCAGAAATACGATTAGAGAACTGTGCGATGAGACCGAGTGAATGAGTCAGTGACAAGGGGAACGCCTGCTACTTCTCTCATTTCGTCAGTCGCTTCCGTTATTACGACAACTGCCGGGGAATTGGTGCAATGGTGGATGGCGGCGGTAACGATCCACCGGGGACTCGTCAATCAAACTTCCCAATGCCACCCCGAATTGAAATTTCATCTGCATTTGAATTAGCGACATTATTCGCCAATTTACCTCAGAGTGAACATTTTTCCATTGGAGATGGAATTAAATTAGAAAATGAGTGAGTCTTTAATTTCCAGATTATTAATCACAGAATATAATTCACCTCCACATACCTTAAGGGCAACCACATTATCCTAAGTGCCATTTTATCTCCTGACCGTGAAGCTGATGCCCTGATGGCGAGGTGTCATACAAATCTAGTTTTTCAGAAGCAGATGATAAAAGAATACATCTCGCTCCATCATGGAAGACATAATATTAGCAGCACTTCCTGCCTGAGAGCTTATTTGACATGAAATTGGGTAGTTTTTAACCTATAAATGCCGCAGTAAAATTACTTTTCTGTAAGTGGGGAAAAGTCAGCATAATTTGAGATTTATTCTGATAGGAAGTGGGCCATGTACAAAGGGACTGGCTTAGCTTCGGGTGCATGAAAGTCTTGAACTAGCAAAATAGTCAACTACTATGAAGGAATCATCCGCAGATTTAAAGGCTGATTTAATTGATTTTGTACTGTTTATGCAGGTACAAGAAGGTTTTTCATAAATCCAGATGTATCCAGAAGTCTTAGGCCTATTGTGATGCGTACTAAAGCAACCACATACTAACTTAATTATTAAGCAAGTGTTAACAGTAAAATTTTGTGCATTTCTTTGGAGAAAATACTGCTAACACAATTAAAACATAACAAATGGAGTTATCTGTTTTTGCGAATTAACATAAATATGTTCTGAACTGTGTATATTATTTTGTTTAAATTAGTTATAAATTAATCATGCTAATTAATGATACTAATTAAATATAACAACCACAACAATAATCATTATTGTACTTTAATTTATTTAATTTAAAAATAATTTAAATAGTATATAATAAATTATTAAATGTATATATTAAATTAATTTAATAAATATTTGTTTGTTTGTATTAAATTTTAAATAGATTTTATATATACATTTTTATTAGTTAAAATATTTTACTAAAATATACTAAAATGTATCACTAAAATATTAAAAAAATATACAATGTATTTTTCAAAATAGATTTTAATATGAAGATATAATTTTAAAAACAAATATTTCAAATATTTGAAGTATAATTTTCATTCGTAAAAATACACCCATGACATGAGTACTATGCTGACACAGTATGCCGAAAATCACTTTCTAAACAGCCAAAACCTACTATCTGTTTCTCTGGTTAATTTATGTGCTTATTAGCTGTGGTTAGGTTTTTATCATGACATTCACTTTAGTTTAAATATGCTTTTTGTTGTAGATAACTGAAAAGCACAAGGTGTACGGAACTGCAGTTCTTTCACTCTATATGATTTTACATGGTATTTGAACACAGAATCTATGTCTGACTGTTTATATAAAAGGGTTCTTTTTTTTCTGTGTTGAATTCAGGCAGAGTTTGAACCATGACATGGTGGAGGGCAGCGCAGCCGTCTGACTGAACTCAATGCCGGGCAGTAATGGTGGCTCTTAGTCAAACCTGAATCCTGGGGTAACACAGCACTCCCTGTGCAGGTGTGCATGAATATTAATGTTAATACTTTTAAAGCATTACAGACTTAAATGTGACAGAGCAGCTAGCGGCTAATCACAGATAAAAGCCCATTACAACTCTAACTACTGCTATGTCTGTGGACTGAGCCACTCTGAAGGTCATTTTAAAATGTTTCAAATCAGAAAACACGAACACGATACTGACTTTAACTCTAGGTTTTATAGACTAACATTATGAAAATGGTCTTGTTTAAAAAATAGTACATATGTCCTTGTTGTAGCATGCTAATGGCTATGATGTCCTTAAGCTAATGTGCATGGCTTGTTTGCCGTTTAGAGAGTATATTCAGTTTGATTTTAGGACAGTTTGGAAACTTTACCAAGCAAGACAGAAATAACTCAGTCATCAGGAGGTGAATATCGTTACTATTTCTATCTTAGTAAGCTACACTCTTCAAAGGTTTGGGGTCAATACTTTTCTTTTTTGAAAGCAACATATTTTATTCAGCCTGCATTACATTTTTAATAAGCATTTTTTATAACATAAGATATTGTATTATAAATAATCGTATTCCAATAAAATGCAATTTTCTATTTTAAAAAAAGGTTAAGCAGCACAACTGTGATAATAATGCAAAAATGTTTCTTGAGAATTCAACAGTGCAGAAATCTATTTTAAACAGACATTTTAAATTGATTGTTAAATTACAATATTTCCCAATGTGGTCTTATTATTTTATCAAATAAATGCAACTTTGGTGGCCATAAAATGGCTATTTCCCTTAGCATTAGCCTTTGTTTGCATAACCCAATGTTGTTAAAATATAATTTTTTAACTAAAATATATGAAGCACATTGTTAGGTTACATTTAGAGTTTGCCATTTATTTTGTAATAAGGCAGAAATGTGATTCTGACACATTGTGCTCCTGAACAAGAGAAAACATTTTCTGTGATTAAAGCGTTGCAGCCTGTAAATAAATAACCAAGGTTAAGCTCATGAGCATGTCAGTTGATCCAGCACATCCATTAGAATTAGATATTCAACTGTATTTAGCCCTCCTACCAGGCCAGTTTTTATCAAGGATGGTTGAAGCCCATCAGATGCCCTGCGGTTTCATTGAAAAGAGTGTTTGTCTCAAAAAGACATAAATGGTTTTCATGAATTGTGATCTTATGAGGATGAATGAGAGAATTAGCCAAACCTCTGGGGTAGGAAAGACTCTGGAAAGAAATAGAGATCTATAGGCAAGAAGGGCAAAAGCGTAAAACAGATAAACAAAGGCTTACATGTACTTCCAGCAGAGCGAGGGGAGATGTCACACAGCATGTAGGAATACAATCTAAAGCAAGCGCTACACTCCATCGCTAAAAAGAGATTAAGACCTCATGGGGTCAGTTGGACAGAGATAACGCACAACAAACAGCTCTTACAGCTAACGCCTCCCGACTTTAACAACAGCAGCCGGCTTCACGAGACACAGCACCACAACAATCCATCACTGCGAGGACGTGCTTGCCAACACGATAGTATGACAAATGACGGCTGGCTTGATTGAAACCTGACAAAATTACCTTTTATTTTATAATAATGTCTGGCAGCAATGCCCAGCCCACGATAAACACAGATCCATCACCTGACTGTCACCAACCGACTCTCTGTAATGGCTGATCAGCGAGTTTAGCCTTCTAGACTCCAAACTTACCAGCAAACTGTCAACACGAGCCCGTACCGCCCCGACACTGACAAATACTCACCCTGACAGGGCCACAAATCACGCGCTGAAGAGTTTTAAAACTCAATATTCACTGGCCACGCATCTGCGGCACTCTTGTTAAAAGTGTATTACGCCGGCCTCAGCTACGAGCACACTCTTTATTATTACTGTATTGACAGCGACTATAATAAAGTTGTGTTTTTGGAAAGCTCGGAAGATGGGAAAGGCAGGAACGAGGGAGAAAGACACAGCCTGAGAGGGGGTAAAAAAGCAATAGCTATAATGACAAAGGTCCCTTCTCTGGAATATGGTGAAATGGCTCATTGATTGAAAAATGTTATGGTGGAAAAAACCTGAAAGTGTTGTGATTGATGACTCTTTCTGTCTTTATTTCCTAGCCTCAGCCTTGAAATACACAAGCAATAAGACACACAATGACTTTGCCTCTCGCTCACAACTGTACAGATGTATTCTCAGCTACGGACCGGTCCAGATTATAGCACAGGATCAGAATCATCACCTGTTTTTGGAGTCACATCTGTTGATTTCTTGCCACTCAGGTATTCTCACCAAGTCATTTGATTCTCAATGGCTGATTCTTTTTTTATTAAAGAGATGGTTCACTCAAAAATGAAAATCCTGTCATAATTTATTTACTCATCCTCATGTCATTGCAAAACCCCTTTCTCCTGTGTAACACAAAATAAATTTGGTGCAGTGCTGTTTTGGACCCTATTGACTTTTATTATATAGATGGAAACATTATTTTAAATATGTTTTTTTGTGTGTGTTTTCATTCTACAAGATTGCAATGACACGAATTATATATTTTTTATTTTACTCATTAGTAAAAGAGGGATCTGCCATAAATATGTTTAACTTACCTGATAATTCTGTCAACAAACCTAACAAAAAACAGATGCTACTCCAAAACTCAATAATGATTCTGAAGCTGTGTGATAAATGATGATTTAATTTTTATTTTTGCTTGATATATTCCTTTAATGTTGTAAATAAACTGATACAGTACATTAATGGTCTTAGCCCTACACTGACAATCCCATGCTCATGTGTTATCTCTAATCGTGGTATAGTGATCATCCTGGTTAAACCATGGCGGCCACATAAGCTCCGTCACACTCTGGATACGGCCCACTAAGTGTGCTTAAGGCTCATTGTTAACATAAGGCCAAATCTGTAATATAGCATGGACAATTAAGTGCACAATTTTTGTATAAATGCAAAATCCTTCACTGTGAATAATTCAGTCAGCCCTCTCCAGCTCGTTTAATAGAATGGCGGGAGAGTGAGGGAGCTCATTTGGCCATGCAGCCGGGTTTAATTAGATTTTATGATGTATGGTATTGCTAATTCGGTGGCCCTCTGTGCGCTGTCTAAGGCGGCCCTTTGCTCTCCAGCTCGGCTGTCACGGACCCATTTTTAACCGTATTGAAAAATTCAGGCTTTATTATCGCCCAGCTCACTCACTCCACCCAATCAGAGCATAAAGTAATGAGCTGCTTAACTCTCTCTCTCCCTCCATATCTAATTCTCTCCCTCTAAAGGAAAAGTACGAAGAGTGAGGGAGGAGAGCATTGGCTATTGAGTTAAGAGGTTAGTAAAAATGAAAGGAAAAGGACAAGAAGTTAATGGAAAAAGAAAAGAGGCACGTGCCAATAACGGACAACTGAAGAGGGAATGAGTGACTGGAAGAAGCTAGTAAAGGAAGTGGATGAGGTAATGAAGAGATAGGAAGTTAAAAATGTGAAGATAGAGGGACACCGATGTCCCATCGTCAGAAGCCTCGCCGCATTGGTATTAGCGCTACTGATTTATGAGGGAACTTTCTACAAGCCTGTAGCCATTAGCCCACAGTTCCTACTGCTGTCACCGGGCCACGGCCAACGCTGCCTAATGCACTGTTCCTGCATGAGCAACCAGCTTAATACATCTCACTCGGAGAAAGGTCAGCACTGGAAGGCAAACAGATTGGGGGAAACACAGCAGGACAGCAGGGCACAGGGAAGTGGGGGTGCAAAGAGTCTCTGACCCCTTGCCAACACATATACACAAATATAAACAAACATTTCCCAGCTGTTCTAGAATAATCATTCCAGCTGACTAGGTCAACAATAGCATTTCAATTTTTATTTTTTTTTTCTCCAGAAAAAGAGAAATAGTATCATGGGGAGAATTAGAATGAAAAGTGCAGTCTGACCAGGCTGGTGAAAGAGAGAGTGTGTGTTAGAAATGAGATGAATGTGGCAGAAATTAAATTAAAGGTGTAAAAATGAGATTAACGGTCAAAGGTGTCAAAACTTCAGTTAATGAAAAATATCTTTGGACTTCTCTAATTACTTGTCTCCTCAAGCAGGTAACGGCAGGTGAGAGATTAAATGAGATTCCTGGCTATGAACAGATCATTGTAGCACTCCTGATATTATGTCTTCTAGTATTTTGGAATTTTAGAAAATTGTACCGTTTTTACATATTTACATCAATTGTAGGACACATTTGTATATTTTTCTTGATCATTTTATATACCTTTCTTTAAAAATGATGCAATAAAAGAATAGGCATATCATATTATTTTCTGAAAATATATCTTGAATTAAGCTTATCTTAATTAGATAATAGTAACATTTTAATTTAAGCACATGCATTTCTTAATTATTATATCTGTTTTATACAAAAGAAATAACCAATGGATGTAAAAATATTTAAAGATTATTAATTATATTGAGTATGAATGTATACAGTCTATAATATATGTATACATACTGATATACATATACTGTATATATTACATATATTTTTTTTATATCATCTGATTTTATCATATTCAGTTCTCTTGATATCAAATGCAATTGTAATTATTTGATTAATTAAACAAAAATATTATTATAATATTTCACAGTTAATGATGACAAAAAGACAGATTTAGAAAGCAGATGCAAACACACACACACACACACACACACACATAGTATATACTTTTTTTTTGGACATTGCATATGCATTTCCTTTAGACTCATCTATACAAACGCATAGAAAAAGAGAAAAAAAAACCCATGGAGACGCAGGTTTGATACCAATTGGGGAAGTCCGTTGCCTGGCACTGAGCCAATGCAAAAGCCACATTAAAACCTACCAACCTCAAAATCTAACAGTAATCCATTTACAACTAATCAAACATTTACAGAAGTGCAGCTCCAAGTGCAGAGAGAATGATTCATCAACCACAAACCCCATGTTCCCTTTCACCCCACATCTCGTTATTCACACTGTATCTCAATCTACCTATGCAAATTAGGCGTGAGGGCCGTAGAGAGCTGACTGGGAGACGGAGAGAGAATGATAAACAAATATTCATCCATCCTGCTGAGGAAATTAGAGGAAAGAAGCCTAGACGTAGAGATTTGGGCCTGGGTATAATGCCAGGTTTGTGTGAAAATGTGTGTGCGTGTCACTTTCTCTTTCTCTCTCCATCTTTAGCGCGTGAATTATGCATGTGGCAGTAGCCTGTCAGCACCGTCGAGGTGAATTAACTGAGCACGTCGCAGCTTTTGTTATAAATCCCACTGCCTGGTTTTGTACCCGTTTCCCCAACATTCTGTATACCTGTGCGATGACGGATTAGCGTGCAGCTCAGATTAATGTCACCGCCCGCGCCGAGTTCACTAGCCATGGGAAGCTAGCCGGTAGGGGGGTAGCTGTCTGAACCCCAGGGCCTTGGATTGAGAGACCTCGATTTTTTTCTTTTCTTTTTTACCCTTCATTTTTTGAGAGACAGGCTCACTCCTTCTGTATGGTAATCCTCTGGTGGGGTCACCACAGGCTAGGCTGTGACTGTTCCCCCATTACGGGCCCCATTTGTATATCAGGTTGTAATTACACCGCTCCTGCCCTCAGGCCTACATTGACCGATCTCACCTTTCAGAAATATACGTTTCAAACACAATATAATTATGGCTGTATTAAATGACTAATGAAATCACATGCTGCTAAATTCACTCCGCCGCCGTCATTTGTAAATATTTCCGTCGCAATTCTCCCACAATTTATTCTTCCAATGCCGATATGAAATAATGGAAGGTTTACTTCTTAAAGGGCCTCCATTTTTTCCCTCGGAGCCTGTAACTCACCGACACAGACGCGAAAACATCTTGTCCCAAAACCCTTCTGTGGTTTCTGAAATTTCTACGCTTATCATAAAATCGGAGTGTGGCAGGTTATTATGCTAAGGGCTATTTGCGGTGTTGCTCAGCTTTAAATGGTTAAAATCAGGGAGCTGTTTTGAAATAAAAATCTGCTGCCTTCTCGAACACCCCAGACGCTTATAATGCTGCAGAAGGTGGCGGTGGCCAATTCTTTCTCCCTCAGAATAAAGTGTACCCTTTTTTATTTGAGATGAAAATGTCAGTAATTTATCTAAGATTGATGATGTCTTACATCTGTACCCAATAAATGAAAAATAGATGAGCCCAGAGTTCTTTCGTTTAATATTTAAGGCAATATTAAAGCCTCCGTACAGCCAGTGGAAGTAGTTTTATTTAAGAGGAATACGACTATTGGGCATTGTTTGCAGAGCTCCTCATGTTTATTTGATAGGATTTTTGTGGCTTTCTGAGGAATTCAGACCCGTTGCACAGTACTTAGAAAACTACTTGGTGCTTTTTTTATATAGCTGGCATTTTAGAAGTTTGTGCATCTTTGTTCCTGTTTGTCTGAATATTAATAGCCTATGTATTTGGTTCTGTTTGTTTATTCTTCATACACTGTAAAAAAAAAATGGCTTCTTTACACATTTTTAAGTTCTCTGTTTTGACTCATTTTCCAGGAAAAGCATCTATAAACGGGATGTTCTGGAAGTTGAAGTTGTTAATACACCACATAAGACATGGAGATTTATTTTTTTTATTTTTTTATTGCACTGGCCTAATTTTCCACTTGTTTTACTACTTAAAATTAAAAAAGATATATTTGGATTGTTTTTTTTTTATGTAACAGATAATACAGCTCTTTGTTGTGGAAGAATTACATTTCCAGAGTTTCTAGAATAGCCCAAGAGAGTTTTGGCTGACTACCTACAAACTTTTTATTAAGTACACAGTTATTACATAGTTCCTAAAAGTACATAATTCAAGTTTTAAACAAGAGAGCAACCTCTAAGCTGGTAATAGCATATCTTCACGAAGAGTTCATGAATGTCAATTGCTGGAATACTGGACTGATTCATAATGAACAGCACCTAATTTCATCCTCCGAGAGATGCATTAGTCAATAAGCTGCTGTACTCTTGAGGTATTTTCTTGATATAGATATATCTCCCAGCAATCAGGCCTGCCATGGAGTTGAGTAGTACTTCTCGCTCTAGTGCTGGTTAACTGCCTTATTCAATCTAAGTGCAGAACAACGGCGGGTGCTGGTCTCTCCCGCACAAGGAAATTAAATCAAGCCTCAAAATCCGTACCCTTAGCAGGCAAAATAAAAAGAACCCCTCTCTTACTCTCTCTCTCAGTCTCGCTCTCTCATGGCTCTGAAATGGGACTTTACAAGCTTGATTCTGGGCCTCCGCGTTATTTGATTAACGTCAATTTGCCGGTGTTTGAACCGTACATCAGAAGGGCGAGTGGCAGCAAGTCGGCTGCATGATCAGGCCTCTACACACACACTTGAGCACGAGGCCTGCAATCAGCCACAGCTGAGGAACAAGTGGCCCAAACACAGCTGTCTGTCGGCCCACACCCGCTCCAGTAATAACGGGCAGGAGCTCAGCATTTTCACAGAGATTAAAAAAATGAGTTAAGAGAGGAGGTGGGAGGGGGAGGGAGAGAGCTAGAGAGATCTTAGCGCTGCCGTGACAGACAAAGCGAATGCACTCCATGAGAAAACGAGTGCGCTGTAAAGTGGAGCGGTCTAATGCAACCAGATGGAGAGAGAGCTGGATGGTGACCAAGGTTATATAAGCTCCTAGAGTTTGAGAGATCTGATTGGTGGGATCAACACTTTGGCACGGAGAATGAACGGATCTAATGAGCGCTATCTGCAAAATGGCCTCCTGTAGAACTTCAATGGCTTTGTTCTATTATAGCAGATGTAGTCCTCGTGGAAAGACAGCGGTGGAGGATGGCCCACTCAAAGCGCAGCCGTCACACTCCGTCTTGGTTTGCACATCTAGTCATATTTGCACATCTAGTAATATTGAATCCTGGCGATCGCTGAGACTATGAAGTTTGCCCTTTTGGGTTGCGTGTTACACTTTAAACGACAACTGTGACGTGTCTTGTGAATTTTTATGAATTTTTATATATATATATTTTTTTTCCACCGTGTGCATCACAGGACTTGTATATAGCTATATTAGAGAGTTCAAATGATAGCTAAGTTTTTTTTTTTTTTTTTTTTTTTTAAAGGAAGTATACAAGTAAACTGAATTTGTATAATATTGTGGATAACCACAAAAATACATTTTGGCTATAGAAAAATTCTGTGAAGTACTTACTATAAAAGTCAAATGGGTTGAACAAGAAATACTCACTCAAATACTCATATGAACCCAGGAAATTATACTAGAAGGTGCTCTTCTGTGAATCAAACATTAAAAAAGAAAGGTCCAAGGAAGTTCTTCTAATGCAGAAGGTTAAAAATCCTTTATAGACCTTAAATAAAAATTATATCATCATTTACACACCTTCAGGTTTTTCTGTATGACTTTCGTCATTTAAAGACAAAAGAAGATATTTTAAAGAATGTCAAGAACCTGACAGTTGATGGTAGATATTGACTTCCATAGTATTGTAAAAGTATTATGGAAATCAGTTGTTAGTTTTTAGGTTTTCATTTTTGACAAAAATGAAAATGAGTTTGGGATGGATAAGAGCAAGCCCAGTCTCACAGTATTTATTCGTGGCAGGGTCACCTTTATTTTGTTATTTTCGTAAGTCCAGCACGAATGGATGCATCCAATGGAATCTTAGTTTAAAAAAACGTGCTGGACTTAAGAAAATAACTAAATAAACGTGTCCCTGTCACGAAAAAATACGTAGATTAAATGAAATTTCGTGATTTTGTCATGAACTGCCGTGAGACTGGGTTGTAAGAGTACACTGCGCTCAATGAATTGTAGTTTGTTTAACAACTTGCCAATTGTTACAGCATACAAAAAAAAAAAAGCTTTGAGAATTATGGGATCTAGGAAGTGTCTTTTTAAAACTGGCAGGTCTTTACCTCCACTTAGAATTCAATATGGTGTCTAAACTGACTATGGTATATTAGTTTAGGCAGTTTCTGCGTGTTATGTGTAATGTGTGTTAACATCATTTTAGCGTGTAAAAAAGGTTCAAAATGGTTTCTGCAATTTTACAATTTCAACTATTTATGGCATTGACTATTGACCCTAAAAAGGCTATAAAAGCTAATGGCTTGTTAACCAAATAACCTTGGTTTTTGCTATTTTTAATATAAGAAAACTAGGTATGAGTCAAAATTGATTTCTTTTTGTGGAAGTTTTTGAGTGATGTGAACATGAAATTTTCTTTGAAGAATGTAAACCCTTAAGCCCGACCTCGTCCATTAACCTCAGGTGAAGAGGTTCGGCTTGCTAACCAATGCAACATAGCCTCTGGCTCTTCTTTACCATCGCTGCAGCTGACTGTGTGTATGGTGTTGTTATGCTGGCGTCTGCGGCCACCAGATGGGTTCCATGTTGTAATTCACCCGTTGAAACCCCCTATTGGCTTATTCAGATGATATTAACTGACAGTCATTTGCTTACGGGACACAAATTAAATCATCCGATGGCATTAAGGAGCTCTCTGTGGGCTCTAGAGAATAAATACAGCACAGTGAGAGATTTTGTTGCATGATTTAGGGAAAGAAAGCGATTGATTGAGCTGGTGCACTGCAGCTGTGTCCGGTAACACAAAGTAGACCTGTAATGCATAAATGTATAAACATTTTACATCTTGTGTCGGTTACTGCACTGCCGTGAAGATTCGACGCCTGTTCAGATACCTAGATTTTACAGTTAGTTGTGATTATGACGGATGTCTTCAAGCAAGCCGTGCTGGCATGTTCGATCTGGACACCCTGGCACAGAGGGCTTGCCCTCAGCACAGCTGATATGAATTACCCACAGGTAAAGCAGAACAATCACAAAAGAACCGTGGCCCGTCCATTGCAGCAGCATTTACAAGAAATCAATATCAATACTTAATGTAAGCTGGGTGAAAAATGAGCCAGCATAGAGGGGGAATAATAACAGAACAAATGAAAGACCTTGGAGTGTCTCCCCTCCCGGTGGGGAACGAGGGGAGAGGGGGATGGAGAAAATGGGAGAAAAAGAGGAGAGGACAGAAATTCTACTTGGGGTGCATTGCTTGTGTTCATAAAACAAATGAACAGCTCGTTTTACAACGCGTCACATGTTAACTTAGACTAAAGAAACTTTTAAGCTCCATTAAAAAGTAGTTTTGGAAATTTTTAATGATAAAAACTTTGTGTTGGAACTTTCCATCAAGTAACATCACAATAGTTGTGTTTTAAACATTCCATTTGAAGAAGAATATGTAAATATACTTCAGTATGGAAAGACAGAATACCTATTTTATCAGCTATAGGCACTTTTATGTCCCAGTGGTTGATTTGATATTAAAACCAATTAACAGATTTTTACTTTTTTATGAAATTATTTTTAAAACGTTTCAAATCCAAATTTGTAAAAATAATGTTTTTATTTTGTAAAAATAGTATTTATTTTTAAATAATGCATTTATTCATATATTAATATTAATCTATCTATTTATTTAAATGAGATTCATTTTAAGAGTGAAAATAATAATTTTTGTATTTTTGTGCGTGGAAAAAATGCATTTATATTAGTTTTTAGACACATTTATGACACATTTCATTTTTAGACCGTTCTTCAGTTCTTCTGACTTTTTCACCATAACCCACAGTTTAGTAGATGTTTGTGTGTGTGTGTGTGTGTGTGTGTGAAGTTAGCATACTTGGTTGTCCCAAAGACAACAGTGTCTTTGAAGAGCGTGCTTGAGATTAAGTCTGATACATGTTGTGTAGAGAAAAACAAGAAATATTAAGGTAAATATCACACTTACGCAAAAAGAGTAGGGAGAAGTATGAAAATTAGCTTAGCTTGAAAATGAACGAAACTAAAAAAATTGGCCATGCTATGTTAGATGTTAAAACAATAACTTTCACTTTATCTTGAATGATGCATTGTCTTGACTATCTATTTATTCAGAGAAACAGTCTCATGTGCTACAGAAAATTCATTGTTGGATGTTGTTAGTAAATAAAATAATAACTTAATTAGAATGTAATTCTTTTAATAAAGTTTATTTTAGTTTCACAAATGTACAGAAGTCAAAGAATTACAACATGATTTATTCACCACAATGTATACAAACTCTATCTGGTATGGTATATTTTGTCTCATGCAGTGTTTATCTCCAGTATTTACTGATGTAGTATATTATATGCAGCATGATAGTGTGTTATTTTGAACACAACAGCAATTGTCAAGTCAGTTACTTCATTTACCAGATGAGGGCACTGCAACCAAGTTCTGAAAGTCTTCACGGCTTCCTCAACACTCACAGGAGCCATTCATTCTGTTTCCTGCTGTGGAACGTTCTGGGAATGTCCCTTTACCTGTCAACACTCAGGACGGTCGGCAACACAAAAATAGTTTCAGAGAAAGTGCACAGAACATATGAAGCCAAGGTTTCAAAGCCCAGCACGCTTTTTCTTCAAAAACATATTTTTAAACTTGCCTTTTCTCACTTTGCAGCCAGTTTTTTCCAGTTCCTAAACGTAACAGCTGACTCCAATGCCTGACTCCTCCTGATCCTAAGGTGAACATCGCCAATTAGTCCTGGGAGGACGCAGTAGGTTTGCATTGTGGAGGGTGGGTGTCATGTTCATGTTGTGGGGGGATAGAAAGCTTGGGTGCTCCCTGAGGTAATCCGCACTCAGGGCTGATAAAGTGTTCGACAGGCTCAGTGGAACAAAGGCGGCCAGATATTCTTACTGACGCGCATAGTTTGTATCGTCTTTTCAGCGTGAGCTACAGCAATCATGGCGATAGGACTCTGGCAGGCATTCAAAAGCAGGCAAGGCTTTGAACCCTGCCTGGCCCGGTTGGATTATATTTTACACCTGGGGTCTGCTGAAGGACCCATATTAGCAGCACAATGCTGTTGCCTTTGAGGGGTTTAAGGTATTATGTGGCTGTAAGAAAAGGTCAGTTTGACTGCGGAGGGGAGAGGGAGGCGACCTGCGTAGTGACAGTATGGCACTGGGACATGACAAGGGGGCGCTTTGTGGTAAAACAGGTCTTGGCTGGAGGCGAGCCTCAGGTATGGCAGGCGGTAGCAAATAGCGAGAGCCGCCGCTTTCCCTTTTTCCGCAGTAAATGAGATGTGTGATTGTCAGAGTTTAGCTGTTTTTGTGCTAATGTTTAGATATTAGTTCTGCTCAACATGTACGTAATGAGCCACCTTGGTTTGTTTGGATAGCGAACTCGGCCTCTCGATCAGCGTCTTCCTGTTCATCCCTCCCTTCATCTATTCAATCCCGTATGTTCTTTAATTTCCTCCATTAACACAGACGTATCAACATCTAATTACTCTCTCTCGCTCTCTCTTTCTCCCTCTTTCAGGTTCTCGTTTGCGCCATCCGTTCGCAAGGTGCTCGTTAAGCGAATGTGCTTAATTATATAAGAAGATAATTGCATGTAAATGCAGGCCCTAAAAGCTGCAGCGCTGGCTGGCATACGTTGGCAGGATGACTGAGAGCTGGCTTTCGCTACTCTGTTTGTTTATTTTAGAGTGTGGTGATTACATTGAATCTGCTAATGAAGGTAATATGTCGGAGTCTGAGTCCAAGGTGGCGACTGCCCAAATTGGACACAATTAGCATTGGGGCACACACACACATTCTCGCACCGGTTTGTGGTGTCCAGAGTGTTATTGTGTATAATTTCCATACTATTAAGGCCTGACTCGTATTGCATTAGACACATTTGGCAAAGACTTTCTAGCTCGATGTGATCCAAAGAGACGGGCGATATTGCTCCCCTTTAATCCGTTTGAGACTTTGTTGTCGCTGTAAAGTCCTAAACCGACATCAACATGGTTATTTACCAACCATTATTCTGTTTTCATTCACAAATTATCATGTAGGACTAACTGGAATTCAACTTGTTTTTTTGTTGTGCACTTTATTCCCGTATTAACTGCAGTCTGTTGCTTGTGCATTCAGACTTGCCTGTAATGATGAGGTTTAAACTCTAGTCAATTTCAGTGGATGTCAAATGAAGGATTATTTATTATGTTTTAAGCAGCAGAAGTCAAGGGGAGCGGGCAGGGAGAGGGCAGCCCCAGAGGGGTCCTTAGGGATGTTCCTTTGGTCCTGATGACATGCGTCGTCCATTATGGGGTAACAAGGGACTGGCGATGGAGGGGGGTTTATGGGACGGCTTGTCGCCCTCGGCAACAGAAGGCGGTCCCCCCCTTTGGGACTGTCAACGCTGGGGCCTTCTTGAGGAATCCAGTTGTCCTAAAAACACACACACATACTCTCCCAAGTCCCAAGTCAAGACACCAAACAGATGGTTGCGTCTTATATCTGCTTCACTCAACCTCATCGCAGTAGTATGAAATGCTGAACTGGTCTCGGATCTGACAGACTGGCAACCTTCTATGAATTCCCAGACAGATGCTCCGAGTTCAATACTGACCCTCAGCTTTGCACCCCAAGAGGGTCTTCCGTCATCCCACTGGGATGTTACATAAAAACACGATATGTTATTTACAAAGAAATATTTGTAAATGGAGGATGAACCGGCTGGCGATAAGGTCCATGTCAGATCACAGTGCCGCATTGCCCTTCAGAGACCGAAACATGAACCACGAGTTGGATTAGCGAACGTGAAATGGAGGGAAGAGAAGTAATACGAATGGATAAAATGAGTGCAGGGCGGTTAAAATGGACGGATGGATGTCAACGGAGGTTGGCCACAGACGCCTGTACTCCACCGCGACTGTCTGCACAGCTAAGACATCCTTACATTTTCTCCCACCTCCATTTCTGCAGACTCTGAGTCTAAAACGCAATCATGAATCAATAATTACACATTATTACGATAATTACGAGCACATATAATGACAGTAATGGGCTTCATTCACCCCATCCGTTATTACTTACCGATGAAGTATTATTGATCAGATTAGAACTATTGGCACAGCTCTTTTAAAAGGGAATTTTATTGACTTTATGTCTACATATTATTTTTGCATAAATGTTTGTGTATTTACATATATATTTATATACGTATATTTAAGTGTGTGTGTTTATATATTTAATATGAACAGTGTTTTATATAAATAATTGATATACATTTGTATAAAACAAATATCTACATAATCTTACATAAAAATATCATAACTACATATATCATACTATAAAAGCGACGCTATGTTAAGTGTTATGCTAGTAATGTCACAATTCTCTAGAGTGTGATATTCAGGTAATGTTCCCATTGCCTATTATTATTACTGAAATTAATGTAATGTAATAGGGAACTAATCAAACAAGTAAAAAAAAAATTTGGAAAATTTTGCTCACCCATTTTTCCGTGTATATGCTTGTCTCACACACACACACACACACAAACTCAAACGTTTTATCCTCTCTAATCTGAAACTGAAATAGATCAGAAAGGGCGTCGATCAATCAGGATGCATTAATTTCTTATTTTCATATGCACTCTGGTTACAGTGATGCAGGTCCTGAGGTGAGGCTGTTCCTGGAAGAGCCTGGTGCTTTAGGAGCTGCCTCTTTGAGATAATGAATTGACGTTTCGATTCAATGGCCTTTATGCTCAGCCTCCGTGGAAACAAATATGCCCCAAGAAACCAAATATTGTAGGGAACTGGTGGACAGAAGAACCAGCCATTGATTTTACCTCTTCTCTCTCCCGCTCTCTCATTTTCTCTCTCTCTCTCTGTAATATTTTTTATTGCATAGTGCGTAAATTTTGAGTTACAGAGCATTTACACCACTTAAGCCCAGAGAAAATTATAGTAATACACAGAATGTAAAATTAGGATTATGTTTAGTTTTTCTCATCAGAGACTTTTGATTATCACCCTAACGTATGTTACTCTAGGCTATTGATTTTCTCCAACTTATATTACAGTAAAATCCTTTTAAATGGAACCAATTATTCAAGATATCATCCTTAATGCTGAAAAACAACTTTAAATTCTGAGTTTTGGAAGCAGATGTCCAACTCTGCCACCAGATGAATTGTAGTTATTCTCCAGAGTGAGAAACATCATCTCTATGCATCAAACACTTCCATCCACTCTCCATCAAAAGCATTTTATTAAGGGTTCTGTCATGGCTGTGGGCTGGTCCACGGAGGGCTTTGGCGGACAGCATCTTTTGGATTGCGAGGAGTTTGTGTGCAGAGGGCAGACACCTGATAGCCCCCGAGGCGCTTTCCAGCAATACATAACCAGCCGCACGCTTGATTCTCTTTGTTGTAAACAGACTGAGGATTGTGGCCTTGTCTTGATCCTGGGTCTTATTCCATGATTTGCCATTCTGACAAATAGAGGCTCTGTTAAAAATTAAGTAATTGCCAATCTGGTATGAAACTGATCTTGGGGACACTTTACGATAAGGTTGCAGAAGTTGACATTGGTTAATGCAGTGGGTAACATGAACTAACACTTTACAGCATGTATTACTCTTTGTGAGCAATAATTTATTAAATGTATAAATACATTCTGACTTTTAGATCATTATGAATTAACATTAATAAATGAAAAGTAATATAATATTTAATATATAATTTCTATACTATTATAATAATTAATATAATATATAATTATAGTTAATGCAGTAGATAACAATTTTTTATTTATAATGATCTACATGTCATCTTCTTTGTGAACATTTGTTTATTCAATGTATAAATACATAGTGACTATAGTTCATTATGAATTAACATCTTTAGCATTACATTATATTCATCCATTTTCAAGTATTAGTTAATCCAGCAGGTAACATAAACTTCTGAGGAATTATATTTCAATAACTATAAATGCTGTAAAACAATTACAATAATGAATGCTAATGTATATAGTCTTCTGATTTTTTACAATTTTTTTATATTGATAAATGAGTCTGTGTGCATGTGTGTACATAGAGGAAGTTTGTGCTTGGGTATATTAGTGTTTGCTTCGTGTGTGTGATGTTGATGAACTGCTCTGTTTATCTTATCTGATGAATCATACAGTAATTGATTGTAATGAACTCAATTGTTTTGAATACCCTGCTCTTGGCAGCCGGCTGGATGGTAGGTAAAAAACAAAAGGAGCATAAAATGTCATTCTAGAATAATGAGCCTCTTAATATTTAAAGCAGCTACAGTCTCTTTTTTTTATTCCGTATTTGACTGTGATTCCCTTTAAATAAAAAGAACAGAACATGTCAGAACACGAATGCTTTGTGACCCAGGGAGGATGCAAGAACTGAAAAGTGATGAAAATGACAAGAGTTTGAGTGAGAAGGGCAGAGAAGGATGAGTCAGGGTCACGTCCAGTGTGTGTATGAATGGAGTGGGGGGGTGTGTGTGTGATGGTTTGGACGTGTGGACAAGGAGACAGCGTGTGGTAGACTGTCTGCCTCCAGCTAGAGAATTTGAGGCGATGCGGTGAGCTAATGTGAGTAGAGAGAGAGAACGAGTGAGTGAGAGTGGAAGAGAGAGAGTAAGAGAGGAGGTAAAATGTCATGTCCCTCTGTTGCCTAACAATTAAATGTGGCACCTCAAGCAGATCAATTTAATTTCTCTCAGCCGAGGGCTTTCGTTTCCCTTTCGCTCGTTTTCTCCATCTCTCTTCCTCCTCGGCCTTCTCCGCTATCACGCATTTTCTCGTTCTCTTTTCGGATGACTTTCTATTGACCCGTTCCTCTCTCTTTTCGCGTCTCCCGGCGCTGTTTTTGGAGATGCTGTTTCGGAAACAAAACACCATAATAAAACAGCACTTGAAATATCAACATAACCCTCGGCTAATTAGACTCTGGCTAATGGGGCCTAATTGCATCTGCTCAGAGTGCCGAGTCAGTTCCCTGTACTGTAACCCGACGCCCCCTGTTCTCCCGCCTCATTGATGGAGTCTGTTCTGTAAAGTAAAATGCAGTTAATTTATCGTAAAATCTATTAAAGGGATGAGTAAAAATAAGTAGGGGGGGGAGAGGCGGAGATGAGATGCGCAAGTGATTAACTCTTTGTTTTCTGTCTAAACTCTTTATTTCGGGGGATTTTTCAATGCACGTCGCCGGCCTATTGAACCCAGGTTGCGAGTGGCATCTCTGTGAGAAATAGAGAGTGAAAAAGGAAGAAATGGGAAATGGGGTGGGGGGGTGTTGTATTGAGGCTCTATTTCAGAATAACAAGTGCATTAAGAGCCACATGCTTTTAATTTCATGTAATTACACTAAGGGGACAAGAGAAAGGTAGTGTGTGTGTGTGTGTGTGTGTGTGTGTGTGCTTGTTCACTGAGAATAGAGCAAGCCTGGCCTGGGCTTTTATATATTTCTGTTCTTTTATAGAACCCCCCCCCTCCATTTTGTCACATTCTCAAAAGAAAAAAAGGATTTGGCCCATTTTCGGTCTCAAACGAGGCAAAACAAGCTCAATAAGCACAAAATGTACTTGTTTAAATTACTCTTTTCCCCTATGTGAAAAACCATTAAGCTTGCTACAGCAAGTAAGTTTTTTTATTCTTCTTTTCTTTCTCCCCCCCGCTGTCCTCTGTGTTGCAGTTCTGCCCCTGATAACAGCTTTTATCAGATTTTGTTATTAGTCCATTAGATGGTGATAGTCGTCGAGTCTAATTCTGTTTTTCATTGGACAGTTCGCGAATTGAAAGCACGGCGAGAGGGCTTTAGTATTTAGACTAATGTGCTTTCGATCTCAATGCAGTGTCCATTTAAGTGCTGTGACCAGGATGTTTATTGAGAAATGTGTTTTTAATCTTGTGCTTGTTAACCAGCCGCTTGACTGGGTAAAAGGAAAAGCGTAGAAACGCGTCTCAAATGAAGCCTCAGCCTTAAATCATAAATGATGGTCTCTCTCGTTCTCTGCGACCTGGGGTGGGAGGGGAGGAATGGAGAGAGAGACAGAGAAAACAAAAAAATAAGAGCGGAATAAAACAGAAAATGTAATCTTTTCATTTTTGTTAAGGTTCTTGGCACTTTTCATCTCTTCTTTTTCATCTTTTCACTTATCATTTTTCAGTCAGCCTGATATGCCAGAGCAGATCTACGCTAAGCACTTTTCTTGGTTGGCATCTTAAGTATATCTTGTGGCTGTGAACGCCCCACATAACCTGTATCAGTTCCAAAATTCTGTTTGCTACTCGTATAGCTACTTTGAATTAGTAGCTACAAACTAATAATTTAAGTACAATAAGCTACTAAAGTATTAAAGCTATTTAAGAGGGCAATATCTATTTATAAAAATGTTGACTGAATATATACATAGATGGGTTTTTTACATAATGTGTTTAACTTAGATTATACTAGATTACAGTGTTAAGACACTCTTAGAGTCATAGAAGATTGGAACAACATGAGGCTGAGTAAACAGTGATAGATTTATCATATTTGGGTGAATTATGCCTTTGGGTAGGACTTAATATAGTCAACTAATATCTTATTCAGAAAACATATTGTACTTATGTTATCTTCTATTTCTTTGCATGTCTGTCGGTAAATCAGTGAATAGTTTTAGTAAATTGGTTCGGTTGTACAGTTTATAAATCAAATGAAAACAATTTACAAGAACCGTCCAAACAAATCTATTCACTAAAATGAATGAGTGCATTAGAATTATTATTCAGCCCACTCAGCTGCAGTTTCAGACAATGAGATATAAAAGCAACCGTTATTGTACTAACATTTGGTTATACTATAAAAAGTGATATTTTACAGAATTATTTTTAGCTGATTCCCTTAAACCCTTAAAAGTATAGTCAGTTGTATGGACTAATATATGTGGCATTACTGTAGCCAATACACCACTGGGCTACTGTATATACACTGCTGATCGCTATTGATATTTGATCAAAAATAAAAGTTGAACAGTATAAACAAGAAAATAAGATTTTATTTCTGTGAAGGCAAAACTGAATCAGGAGTCATTATTCCAGCCGTCAGTGTCCCATGATCCTTCAGAAGTCATTCTAATGTGCTTAATTAAGGCTCAAAAACATTGAAAACCTGTGTACTGCTTATTTTTGTAGTCGTGACGCATGTTTTGTAACATTATAAATGTCACTTTTCATCAATTTAATGCATATTCGATTAATAATATTAAAATTATGATCAGATGTTCCTAAGTAAGTCACATTTTTGAGTTGAATATTGAAAGTTTTGTCATTTTCATTATGTATAAATTAAATTTGTATAAAAGATACTTTTTGTTACTCACAAGTGTTTATTACGTTTGGGATAAAGCATTTAAAACACCCTACAAAATAACAGTCTTTGCTTTTGAATTTGAATCCCAACCAAAATGTGGCCTAATACACAAGCAGCAGCAGCAAAAAAAAAAAAAAAAGATTCCTTGACATCTTTGAAGGAGACTGTAGTCTCTATAACCCTATTTCCCTCATTTCTAGAGAGGCTTGTCTCGATGACCTGGACAATCAGACTTGTTTTGTGCATGAGTGAATCATTACAGGCTTCGGTCTGTGTAAATGCACACATCAGGGCTTTAAAGGCACCCCATCATTTCCTCAACACAATCTCAATAGGTCTAATTGGCTGCAGCATATTTTAATTGGAGCCATATTGATTTGCGAGGCCCTGTGTCTGCGGAATTGTCCGACAATTACATAGTGCTTTTGTTCGAGCTTAATTTTGTTTCATTTGTCCAGACATAAACCGTCCACCCCTTCATCTGCCAGTAGGAGCACTGACAGATAATTATAGTGCATGTCTCTGTGTGTTGGCTGCTCAGTTCAAATACAGACTCTCAGTTTCATTAGGCTTCAGATCTGGCCTAAAAATCTGGCCCACATACGTGCTCACTATATTATTGCTAATTCTTGTCATGTCGTGCATCTATTCTGTCCCGTTGTTGGTGTCCTAATTGGTCTGGCCTCACAATGGTCATTTTGGCAAGCAGGAGGCTTCTTCCCACAAGTCCATTTGTTTCAGTGTGTGGACAGAACTGTGTGTGCCTGTGAGTGTGTTAGAGCAACGCTGGGTAAAAAGGAAATCGATAATGTTTCATTAGAGCAGCGTTGTAGCAGTCTTTTGCCCGTGCATGGCTTAATTATTCTTTTCTAGGCGTTTGCTTTAATTGGGAGAATAAAAGAGTGAAGTGGAGAGAATGACTGCATTAGCATATCTATTAGAGACATGGCCACAAGTACACACACATCCTCATGGCCATGAGCTCACCCCAGTAACCTCACACACACACATTTGTTTTTTCTATTATGATGTGGACTTTCCATTGACTTCCATAGAGAGTTAGTGATATTTTCTTTTTTCTGGTGACCCTGATTTTATTATTTTATTTGGTTACATTTCACTCAAAAATAAATATTTTGTCATCGTTTACAAACGGTTATGTCATTTGGCTCCTGTATGAAGAACACAAAAGAAGATATTTTAAAGAAAGTTATTGTCCAGTGGTGTGGAAAACACTGAGGCGTTTTTCTATTGTGTCACACAGAAGAAAAAAAGACATACAGGTTTGAAATTACATGAAGTTGGCTAAAAGATGACTAAATGATTCATTTTGGGAAAACTATCCCTTTTTAGCATGTCTCTTCAGCGGTTGGGTCCATTGACTGCGTCCCCCAATGTTGGTGATTTTAGATGCTACTGTACTTTAAGAGATATTAGGTCTTCAAAATTGCTCATTTGAATCAATTATACTGATATCAAGTCTTTTGAAGAAGCGTTCTCTATTTTTCTGTCCATCTTTCTCTCCGTGTCTTTCTCACCACGCTATATCATGCCAAAGCGACAGTGACTAACGGCCCGCGGTAGATGAAATATAATGATTTTCTTGGAAGGAGACAGACACTTTGAACTGTCTGGTCTCCCCTGGTGGAAGCACGCACACATGCACACTTTAAACCTCAGATCCGGGGTTAATCACTCTATCAGTGTAATGAAGTACTCACTGACAGCTGTAAGCAAGCTATGCAGATGAACTTGCCTCATCAATTTCTGCCACTCTCCACACACACAGAATAAATCTCCATGAAAACCCTGTCTAGAGAGGTAGACGCATAGACACGTTCACTCAGCGTGTGTGTGTGGAGAGGCTGCTGTGTTTATATTAGATTTGAGATTAAACACACACATGATTTTACTTTATAATGTGATTGTGTTCCCAATAACTGCATATTTAACACTTCATTAGCTATGTTTGTAGTATAGAGCCTCCATGTTGGCAATGACATGTCATTTGAAATAATACATCAGTAAGACTGTGAATACATTTTTTTGTTATTAATTTATTATTAAAACTACAATTAAAAGTATTTATGCTTTATCTAATGCTTAACCAAACAAATTTGTTTTGATAGTATTGTGGTTAGTGTTAGAAAATGCTCTCTTGTTTTATTAGAAAAAGGTATTTTAGTAATATATAATATAATATTTAAATTAAAAGGGATTAATGTAACAACATTTCTGTAGCCGAAACATTGGAGAATTGTATAATATAATATAATATAATAATTGTCAGAACCTTAAAAAAGAAAAAAATATGTGCTACAGGCAACAAGCTAAAAAAAAAAACACAAGAAAAAAATCTATTGTCAAAAAAAAAAAAAATGTTAATATTGTATGTGGGTCTGAAGCACAAAAAAGAGCAAAAAAAATAAAATAATTTTTCCATGAATGGTGTAATTTTTATAAAAGCGCTTCAGTACAGCGGTCTGTTTTCCTTTCAGCTCTGGAACCACAGGTTACAGCGTGCAGGATATTCAGTTTTGAAAAGCTTGATTTATAATTTGCAGCATTCCCATCTGCCCGTAGTTCACTGTTCGCTGAACGTACAGATAAACCAGTTAGCAAACACTTTTCCCCACTGTCTGTTGTTTTGATAATCACCCATAATAGCATCTAGCTTCAGTATGGTCTTTAAACCTGATTTACTGTCTAATGGAATAAGAGAGACTCAGAAAAGACAGAGAGAGAGAGAGAGAGAGAGAGAGAGGCAGCCAGTCACTACATGCACCTTTTGGGTAATGTCATTAGACATGTTTTGAAGAATAAATTAAATCAGCCCTAAATTGTGCTCTCAAGTCAGACCAGGGGAAAAAAAAAAACAGATAGAAAAAAGGGAGGGGGGAAAAATGAGTGGACCTCATTGAAAAGAGAGAGAGAGTCATATTTGAACATCTCGCAGGGAAATGCACTTAACCAGATTAGAACGGGCCAGTGTGGATGGATGGGCACGGTAATTGCGCTGGCTGTAATGGGTTCCTGTTGCCCGTAGCAGACAGTGGGCAGTTCAGTGGATAATGCGGGTCTCTGTAAGGTTCGAGGACCTTACAGGCTCAACCTGTGATTGGGGTCAGAACTGTGGATGTCAGCTGATAAAAGGTAACCCCACTCACAATCCCACAGGTCACACATAACCTCGCAGGAGAGTGTAAAACACACACGACTACATTATTTAAGTACGTGCAGACAATTATGTGAGGTAAAAGTACATTTCTTCACAGTGAACTAACAAAAATTGCGAAAACGATTTAACATTTACAGACAAGTGCTCTTGTTCCAGACCAGATTTTTCTTTAGATGTACCGCACAATAAGAGTCATTGAACCCTATAAACAAAAGACAGGCTTTTTTCTGTTCTGTCTAAATCTTATTCTTCCCCCTCGTTTCTTCCCCCGCCCAGTGATGTCTGTTTCACATCTGTTTTTGTTGTCCTAAAGACAGAAACATTATCTACACTTAAACGAATTCTAACTTAACCTGTGGGATTGCTTTAAAATAATCACTTCCTGTCTGCAGAGGGCTTGGGAAGTACGCTGTTTGTGGCTTTTGTCTCACAGAAAGAGAATCAATGGTGAAACTGAAATTGATCTGCGGTGTGTAAATGTATTTTCTCTTTCAGCGCTGTTGTTCCCTCACTCACTCACACACACACACTCAAACTCCTGCCCCTCCCCAGATGGTGTGTGTTACCTGTGGTCCCGGGCTCACCTGTAACAGAGTCGGCTTGGCTCCAGGTGAGGGCTGTGGTAACGTTGTCCATTGTGTGTGTGAACAAGCAAAAGGCTGCAGGGATTGAATAGCAAACATGCAGGTGATGACATAGTCTCCTTGAACACAAAGTGTGTGACACTAGCGAGGAGGTGAAAACACACACATACACGTGTACAGACACACACACAACTTGACAAGGGCATTTAACTTAATTCACTCAGCCAATTAAGAACAATATTGTTATCTGTCAACTGGAAATTTGTAAACAGATACGCTGCTATGATATCCTCCTTATTTTGTAATGTAACAGCACACACAGCCATTTTTAACTTGAATGTACTTTCAGTGCCAGACACTTTTACTTATATTAGCTGTACAAAAATAACCTGTTATGTTGTTTTATTGATTGCACACTAGTTTATATCATATAATTTTAAATAGTTTCTAAAACATTCACAGGAAAATGTTCACTTCCTTGTTAAAATGTGGATATTGGGTTCGGGTAATGTCATAGATGTGTGAATTTCAAAATTAAAATGAACCCTGCGGTAAATAGCAACAACGTTAGGCATGGGTTCAGCAGAAGTCCAGAAGTTCAGTTTGACAGCATTTATTGCATAATGATTGTTTATTTTCTTGAAAAAAAAGTAAAGAGTCAAGGTAACATTACGGTGCTTGCTATGGAAGTATATGTGGACTTAAAAGCAGAAATGGTAAGCTTATAATTGTATTAAAAAAATTAAAAATTGTGTTGCATTGTCTTGGCAACAAAATCATAAAATTGGATAAAAATGACAAAAATACGTTGTTGATTTTTTTTTTTTTTGTCTTGTCGCTGTGCTTTTGAGATGATTCTTATTCCTTAACATTTACAAGCCCCAAGTCCTCATCTTTACCATATTTTTTGGCTCAAAATTTAATTTTAGTGGTTATCAGCATAATTCCACATGTGCTGTCAATTCAGCTGAACTTGTATTGAACCCAGAATCCATCTTTTTAAAATAGGGTCAGGATTTTGGTGTACTGGGCATAAACAATGAATAGAGCCAGCACTCTTATGGGTGGGGCTAAAAGAGCAGGCAAGAATCTCATGACCTCATATGTGAAACATCATACAGCCGTTGTAAGGTTTTGTTGCTTGCATCACCTGTCCCTGTTGAAGGGTGTACCTGTAAGAAAAAAAAAAAAAACATGTTTTTTTGAAAGAATGACAAGAGACAGTTTGAAATGAATGGCTGGCAATCTTTCAGACACAAATGATACTTGCATCCAACGTCTAGATCTGAAGACATTTGGAGCTGCCACTCCATTAATCTGTTATGCAATCATGCCCCCCCCCCTTAAGATTCATTCTAAGCTCTGGAAAAAAATCACTTGTGTGTGTGTCGGTGCGTTTCACAGGTGTTCTGTGAGGCCTGCAGAAAGACACTGCAGGCTGGTAACCAGAGACCTCTCAGACCTTGTGGGAACTCTGATAAGATACCCTTGCTCTTTCCTCCCCTCCCCGCTCTCTTTTCTGTCTTTCTTAGTACGACGGGGCAAAAGGTGAGGGCGGGAAGCCAAACAAAGGCATGTGTGCCTCTGCCATCGTCAAGCGGGACCCCTCGCTCGTCTGTCAGAACGCCGGGGCGCACCGTTTTCAATGGCATTCCGCATTCCGACACTGGAGAAAGTGGCCGGTAAGAGGGCAGCATGTCGTCCCCACGGTAACAAGACCCTTGGGCGGGTTGAAAAAAAGGGGGTGTAGAAGCACTCCGGGGCCTTGTCCTCACTCTCAGGTGATGTGAGGAACTTTTTGTGTTATGTGGAGTATAACACACTGTTGCTTTTGACCCCACACACATCCATTACTGTAGAATGCGACCTTGCGGGGTCAACGGGGACACCTGATATAGTCGTACGTTAGGAAGCTGTTGAATGAGATTTGTTAACGTTTCTTTTATATTAAAAATATATTTTTTTTAATGACATGTTGAACTTGTCAACATATCACGATTGGGAAAAATTCCCAGTCTGTGCAACTTCCAAGTAAAGCGAACTTAAATTATGTTGGCTACACACACACAGACATGCACATCCCTCTAAATTTACTTTGCTTTGTCTCAATTTGTTTCTGAGCCGTTTGCGATCCTGAAAATCGGCTGAAACACAATAGAGGTGAAATGCGAAGCTTGTGTTGTCTGGCAGCAGATATGAGTCTGTCTGGATGTTGCCTTCATTCAGAAATTCCCTGGCAGCCGTAGAAACATCGCCAGACTCCGGCAGCTTCCAGAGAGCTCATTCAACCCCGCCCGCCGCTGGATCGCATTACTTGCGAGGGCCCGGCGGCCAAGAATTCAGGATGGAAAGGATAAAAATCGGATGAAATGAAAAATAATCCCTGTTGATGCCAGGTGAGTTTACCTGCCTTTGCCTACCTGTCATGGTATTTAATCCTTTGTTGTTTGCAGTCGGATTTTTGCGGGGAGAGGAATGTAATGAATGTGGTAATTTGGAGTTCCCCGGACAGCGCGAGGAGCTTTGCCGGGGTATGTGCTCGGGACAGTCGAGACTGATGACAAAATGTGCAACTTGCTAAAATGTTGTTTTTATGTCTTCATATTTTCTCGTTGGTTGCCGTTGCAACACACCATTACTCTCACAGCACAGCCTTGGCTTTGTCAGCTGGTGGAGGGTGTCCAGAGGGTGAATGATGTTGTTTGTTGGTCTTGTTTGGTGTATTAATGTATTTGTGTGCTTTTATAATGGATGACGTGCTGATATTCGGACCCCTCTGGACACTCCAAGCTGATTTTGTTTGTGGAACACACCTCAGTCTTCACTGGAATCTCCAAAGCACCAGGAACCAGGTACAACGTGCCCAAGGCTTTTGTGTGAGAGTGTTTGCGGCGTGATTAATGTGACTGACAGGTATAGGTCTCCCTGTTCTTTGTGATTTCGCCTTGATTTATTTGTAATGAACACACTTAAAATTCACATTGTGAAATCCAGTCTGTTTGTGTGTGTGTTGCTTTGACAGGCCATTTCACTTTCCGATTTCTTGCATTGGCCTAGGCCTGGCTTGCATAAGGCCAACATCCTGCTTCTGTACTACAGGTGAGATCCAAAGCAAAACCATTTGGAAAAGATTAAGTGTGTCATCAATTTTATACTACTGTACTGCTCAGCAGTTAGCAATATTTATTTTTTTTAAATAATTTTTTTTCTTTTTAGAAAGGATGCATTTATTAAATATGACAGAGATAACGATATAAAATGTTAAAACATTTCTGCTTCTAATAAATTCTCTTCTTTTCAGCAAATACATCACAGATAAATTAAACACAACTGTTTTGAGTAGTAATAAGAAATGCATCAATTTAGCATATTAGAATGATTTCTGAAGGATCATGTAATACTGAGAACAGAATTATTGGTTGCTAAAAATTCCGCTTTGCCCTGGCAGAAATAAATGACATTTTAAAACAAATGA
The DNA here is from genome assembly GCA_032357475.1 of Enteromius thamalakanensis. Lineage (NCBI taxonomy): Eukaryota > Metazoa > Chordata > Actinopteri > Cypriniformes > Cyprinidae > Enteromius > Enteromius thamalakanensis. Next base: position 6,977,247 of record JAUCMT010000036.1, read on the forward strand.
AAATAGAAAGCAACTATTTAAAATAGTAATAGAGTTTAAATATATAACTGTTTGGTTTTATTTTTGATTTAATAAATGCAGCCCTTGCTAGACTTATTTAAAGAAATAAATAATTAAAATTAATGATTATATATTTGTGTGTGTGTGTGTGTATATATAAAAATCTCATTAAAGAAACTTTCCTAACTCCAAAAATGTTCCTGTCATGCACAAAAGATAAAAATATTTAAAAAAATAATTCAATTGTAGCATTTTGTTTGTAATTTTTCATGCATGTAATACAAGCTGAGCATATTTTTGTATAGAAATCAGAATAGAAACTTGAGTTTCACAAATAAGGCCTATTCTATTTAAAAAGCTTCACATTTAAATGCAAAAATTCAGCAGAGAAAATCCCTTCACATGCTCAGTCATTCATTTGCAAATACACTGTGTGTGTTGTTCTAGTAATATGAAGTATATGGCACCAGTGTTTTAGGCTGCATATCTTCAATACCATAAAACCATTTTTGGCAGCGCTCAGCAAAATAATCCCTGTTGTGTCAGACTGTGGTTACAGGATGATGGCATATCATTTCTTGGGCTGTTATTCACCATGATATAATTGTGTGTGTTGGTATCATCAGAGGTCCTCCCTTTTTTGAGGTGTGTCATGTCTTGTCCTGTGATTGTAATCTTACACTGAGCCTAATCAAAGACAGGCCTGCTGAATGCCCTTCCATAACCACAAGCGTTCATGCCCATTAGAGCTAACAGGCCCCTGAATGCATCAGATAACGTCTGTTCTTTTGAAGGAGAGTGAGAGAGATTGCGCCGGGGAGAGAAAGAGAGAAGGTGGTTGGGACATGTGGCTTTTGCGGGGGCTTATCTAGGCTTTGAGAGTGTCACAGCCTTGCCCTCCCTCTCATTCCCTGCATTATCTGGCCATATCTTGAGGGCCTTCCCTGTCCATTCCACATAATCACTCAGTAATACCAGCCACCCTTTTCTCTATTAAAATAATCACCGGCAATTAGGAGGAGAATGGGCAGGGAGAGAGGGAGAAATCACACACAAAGTAATATTTTCCCCACCTTACACGCTTTTCATCTGTTTTTTTTTCCCCTAACCTCCCGCAATGCATCAGGACCCTGGGCGGCCTAGGCTCGATCCGGCACTATTAAGGAAAAAGGCTCTGACAATTTTTCAAGAGCGGAGAGATGAAAGAAAAAAGAGAGCGAGAGACAGATAGGAGCAAATAATTTAAAAATTGACCATCTGTAAAATGAAGAAAATGGAAGTGTAAGAGGAGCATTGTGATTTACTTTATCCCTCTCAGAGACGCCTGAGAACTAAGAGGCGCTATTAAATCTCCCTTTGAAATAAATGTGTCGCATTTATCTGTGTGGCCAAAAACGACTAATGAAGCTATTGTAAAAGCAAATAAAGCAGGGCGGATTTTCTGCACGCAGACGGCGCGGTATCATCCAGACAAAGGTAGGGGGTGCGTACGGTTCATGGGGGCTTTGAAAGATAGATTCACATAAATATTGAGACAGACAGACAGACAGCCATGGCCTCTCGGTGACAGAAAATAATGATCAGATGCAAGAAAAACTGGCAAAGAAATGCTGTTCACAGTCAGCGTGAAAACCTAACCAAACAAACCCCGAATTAATAAATGACAGAATCACACGAAGAAAAGGCCAGAGAATGTAACTGCCATTCTCATATCTCGATGAAATGGAGGAGAGGATGTAATTACGGTGAAAGAGTTGCTCAATTACAGTAGCCGCTGGCTGCATTTGGCATAAGTCACTTTAAATGGTTTTACGAGAGCTTGTTTTTAAAATGGCGTTTTGCTGCCTTTTATTTTAATTACCGGGTCATAGCAGTGCTGCTCACTCTCTCTTGATCTGCTCTGGCTGTCCAACCGTCAATCTCTCTCTCTCCCTCTCTTCCTCTCAACACTCTTTATGAACTAAGAGCAACTAACCCTCTACAGCTGAACACTTTGTGCCTACTGTTGCCTGGATGATTTAAAAAAAAAAAAAAAAAACGCAAATATAGCAAGACTGGTTTGTGCAGTGGAAGTAAAATGTTCAGGTTCATGGAACAGAGTGTAACGTTCTTCCCACAAAGCTTTAAGCATCTGCTTTCATTATTGCTCTTCAGGATGTAGAATTATACCTTAAAAAACCCTCTAAATTGTAACTTTGGCTTGTAGTGTGAATCTCCCGCCATAGCAGTGACAAGTTGCGCATGTCGTGTTTTTGTAAACAACAAATCCCAGTGTGTGCAACTAATCTCTCCATTTAAACCTAATCAATTTCACGTTCAGGAAGGAGCTGTGAACCTGGAGGGTCAAAGGTTATTGTCCTCAATGTATGTTCATGTCCAGACGAGGGGCCACAAGGTCTCAGTCAGGGTCATGACCTTGTTGACCCCCTGATGTCCATAACACTCATATTTCTCCATAACGGGATCACTCTCAACATCATATTTCATGTGTCATATGATTGACCAGGCCATCACTATATAATGTTGGCAACAAAGCCAAATTCATGTTTAATTAATTTTGTTTATTGTGTTTATTTAAATGAATGTAATTATAATTCATTCATTAATTAAAGAAATATTGCTTTGTTATTTATGTTATAAAATCTAAGAAATAAATATTCATAAATAATAAATAAGGCAGTCATTTACAAGTATATTCATTATTTAAATAAATCATTTATATAAACATATAATTATGAATTGATTTATTATTAATACATTAGAAGAACAGAAATCAAAACTGTTCGATATTGAGACTCAATCTTTAAAAAATGAACGTTTTTTAATTACTTAATCAACACATTTATAGTAATGAAAGTTATTGTTTCTGCTTCTTTTCACAAAACAGAATGTGCAGTCATGCTCAAGCATATTAGTTGGTTAAATATGATTGATTGTATTGTTAGTGAAGGTGAGGAACTGTCTTTTGCTGTTTCTATATTTCTGCACTGAGACTCTTGCCGTATTGCATCACTTGACTGCTTGTTTAAAAACAAACTATTCAGTTCCAGAGAACAGCTGGTGTATTAAATATAACAGCTTATGGACTGCCACCCAACTGTATGCCCCATTCCTTCATGATTATTTCATATGCGTATGATTAACTCTCTCCAGGCTGACTCTGACCCCATTTAGCACAGTAGTGGTTGCGGTCCTGACTGGAGAGATGTGACTTTTTCCAAGTCATTTAAATTTTACAGATCCATTTACACCACCTTTTAATTTAGTGCATAATGACGCCATTAAAAAAAACCCATCTGGGCGTTCTTTGGGGAGGGGGGTAATTTGCCAAAGCTTTCCACGCTAATGTTTTTCCCCTCACGCAGGCAACAGATGCTGGGAAAGAAACAGATACATTCTCCACAATTACCACATGACGTGGCCGTCCAGGACAAATGTTTCACAGCGTTCAAATTTCTACAAAGAAGACCTTTTAACAAAAAGAAAGAAAACGAATCCTGATTTTAGGCTTTTTGACTTGCCTGGACAACCTCGTTTACATCACAAGTGAAAAAAGTTTTAGTACAATGTCTGGAACGTTGTTAGAAAGTTACACAGTAAGTTGCTGTCACTTTTAGGCACACTTTCCATCGGTCCTTTTCAACAATAAAACTTTCCACAAGCCTTGATACAGTGTGAACCATAAATAAAGATCTAGGTTATTAAATAATAATACAATTAAGTAATTGCTCAAGCATGATAAACTGTGTTGCAAGAGACTGAGCCGGAGTGAACTTTAATCCTACCAGCCTCAATTATGCTAATGAATGCATTTCTCCTGAATAATTAGGGTGATTAATTTTCCCTTGTTTTGAATTACAATTCTGCTGCCTGCTAGCACTTTAGTCCACTCGTTAATTACCAATTAAATCAGCTGGCTCGTTTGCTCCAGGTTCATTGCCCATGTGGTTCTGTAGCACTTAGGGGTGGTGTTTAATGTGCTAATTGGAAGAGATTAAAACGTGTGACCTCTTTTGACAAGGACCGGATGTAAAATGTCATCTTCGTCACCGTAAATGACACTGTTTGGTGTTTGAAAATATATTTCCAAGGTGTTTTTTGAGTCGTAGTTTATCTGCTATTTAGCATTTTAGCTGCAGCGCCGTTTCGTGTTTGATCCAGGAGTGTGACTGCTTTTATGTCTCAAGCATCAGAGGCTTCATCTATTCTACCGTTGGAGCCTTTTTTCCCTTTTACCGCCATTATTAGCAATCACTGAACTACATTTGTCATTCTTAGCCTCTTTTCAGAGGTGTCTGTTCTTGCGTTATCTGCCCTCTGCTCTGTGTCTCATCTTAATATCCTTTCATTTCTACTCTGTCCTTCATGACGTCCACTTGAAACGCATTAACAGGTCTTCCATCCATTTTTCTGAGGCAAGATTGACTCAAATTTAGTTTGCTACATCAATACCACAACGCTCTAGGCAGACTTGAGAGTACTCCTAGTAAAAAGAGAGCTTTTTTATGTCCTGATGCCATCTTCTTGAATGGCAACTGGATTATTTTTTTTTTTATTATGGGCCGAAGCTCTTTGGGCCTCACCGAAGATCAGAGATTTGGGTGGGGAGGTATCTGTTGGCGGGTGTATTGATGGAAGGACCAGAGGCTCTAAGATCCATCAATGGAGTCCATCAACCAGAAGGCTCTGCAGTCTCATTGAAAAACTTCAGAGCGCTGACCTGCTCGGCTCTCACAACAAACCGAAATGTTCTGAACTAATGTCCGAGGCCTACTAAACTAATGTCTGGATGAGCCCAGCTTCAATCATCTAAAGCCATATTCAAACTAAATTGTCACTGGAGCTCCTCGTACAGTGTTAATAGACTCATCAAACACCAAACCTGAGGTCTGTACTGTTTGAAACAACTTTCTTGTGTGTGTTTGATTGAGAACTTTCTCTAGCATCTTGCTTTTAAAAACAAGCCAATGACAATGTAAAACTGACCGTGTTGCTTTCCAAATATTTCTCCTCAGGATTTGTACATCAGTCCCATCTGCAGCTCAGAAAGAGTTATTAACCTCAGGGCAGGTGTGTAGCATCCTCGTTCTTCATCAGACGCCCTCAACGTAGAGAGGAAAAGGGGAACAGAGCATATACAAAACAACACAAAACAAACAAACTCATTTCAGGCACCAAAGGACTTCGCTGCAGCTCCAACCTTCATGTTGCCCTGACCTCCTCCAAGCCTCAAGTGTTCGGATACTGGCAAAATCTATTAGCTTGGTATCAGAGGCACAATGGCGCAAATATCAGGTCTATTAAGTGTGTTTTGTTCGCGTAATTTATGGAGCTTGAGGTAAAGTGCTTTACACAATACTGGAGCATCAAGATGAAAACAAATCGCTTTGTGTGAAGCCGGACACTTGCGTACATCACGCGCGCACTTGTCATTTACATGGAAATGCAATAATGTTCTGTCCTCTCATCTGTTTGCTTGTCATGGGTCATTGTTCGCACAATAACAGGAAATAAGAATCTGAAGTATAGGTCTGTACATGAGACTGATGTGTAGAGGAAGGTGAAGGGAACACAAGCTCCGTCTAATAGAGGTGTACATATGCCTGTAACTGTCTGCTCAGATTAGTAGTCATGGATCTTCAAAGTGTTCTGGGAAAGTACCTCTTCACATATCGCGTAGTAGTCTTAAAGGGATAGTTCATCCAAAAATCTAAATTTGTCTTTATTTAGTCACCTTCATGCTGTGTTCAACCTGTTTGTCTTACTTCCTATTTGTTTTCCAAGTGGCATTTAATTATATTGTAAAGTATACAAATGCTACATTTTAATTTGCTTATTTGAAATTGTGCAAATATTGTATTGGCAATATCACATGAAAATAACTGAAAATTATTAATTTGTCATCTTCCTTTGTGTTCCGCAGAAGAAAGAAAAGAGGGTCATGTGAGTTTCGAACCACATTAAGGTAAGTAAATAATAATGGAATTAGCATTTATCACTTAAATCGAGGGTCTCCAAACTTGTTCCTGGAGAGACGTGTCCTGCAGGGTTCAAGTCATCTGTCTCAAAGTATTAGCATGCCTAGAAAGACCTTGGTTAGCTGCTCGTGTGTGTTTAATTAGGGTTGGAGCTAAACTCTCCAGGACACTGACCTTCCAAGAGAGTTTGGAGGCCTCTGGCTTAAATAATCCCTACTGATCAACCAAATTACAGTGTTTTCAGATGGTTTGCAATGGTTTATGAAATTATGGGTATGGATTGCAAAACCTGAGGGTAAAGTTTACACATCTAACAGCATGGATCAGGAACTTTTTGAAATGATTTATTATGCATGATAATTTGTTGAGATGATGGAACAATTTAAGAATTGTATGGTGACTTCTCATGCTCTGTAGTATTGTTCAGGGTTTGTGAGTTCCCAGCATGCACTGCAGCATGCATTTTGTGGGTTTGCTTACTTTACTTTTTGTTGTTTTTGTTGTTGTCATTTATTGTTATTTGTTGTGTTATGCTTTTTAAGAAGTCAACTTTTTGTTGAGGTCCATGTACAAGCCTTTAAAACTATTTGTGAAGCAATCACTTCACCAAATGAATTCCCTTAATTCACAGTTCACTTCTATAAAACAGATATGCTTACCTAAATTATAAATCAGTTTATTGCAGTATATTACTAACTGAAAATATGCTGACAAGCAAAACTGTAGTTGCTTTCGCTAAATTATTGCTGCAATGAGATTTTACATTTCATTTAATAGAAAATAAGAATTGACAAAAATTAAGAGAACTCCATCAGTAGCCTTGAATGAACTTTTCCCAAAATTTCTACTCTGTATATTGTGTAGGGTTTGTGTGTGTGTGTGTTCAAAGGTTGCGGTCTGTTTAACCACTCCCTGTCATCACATCATATCAGGAACCCCAGCAACTCTCATCAAAGGGTCATTATATGGGGACCAGATACCCATCACCCATCCTTCTGTTGTTTTCCCTCTCTTTCCCTCTTTCGCTGTCCTCCTTTGAAAATATGAGTGATGGCTGGTGCGTGGCCTACATACAGAGAGACATATAAGACCGGGCCGCTCAGCTCGTGTCCCAGCTCCAGACGAGTGGCGACAAAGGGGGCCTTGTCACTCTGGGGGTGGGCGGAGAGGTTTCATAAAGTGACTTGCCACTACAGCGTAGGACGGTAAAAAGATCCTTCCTGAAGTGGGCCTGGGGGGTGCTTGCTGAGGGGAAGGGGAGGAGATGCAGGAGCCAGCAGGATATTGCTGGCCAAATCATCCAGTCAGTTAGAGATCATCTTACCTGTACAGGTGTGTGCTGTTAGTAAGTCTGTCTGTGTGTGTGTGTGTGTGTGTGGCTACAAAATTGACCCCAGAAGTCAGCTCAATCTGTATAAACTTCCATTTGGGGACATCTAAGACAGTCTCAATTTGACGATTTTATATATGATGGGTTTAGCAGGTTCCAATTAACTTAACTGAAAATGTTTGTTTTTTCCCCCTGACTTTTCATTTGTGGTAGTCCACACTATTTGAAATAGTAACATCATAGGAATATTGAGATATAATAATGCCAACCTGCTTGTATGAGTGCCTAAACAATAGTATTTTTGATATAGATATTTAACTAAAATTTGTAATTTTTTTTAATCAAAATATTTAAACTGAAAGCTGTTCTTTTGAGCTTTTCTTTTAATAGAAGAATCCTAAAAATATGTGATTTCAATAAAATATTAAGCAGCACCACGTCTCTTGAACTCCAAATAAGCATATTAGAGTGAATAAATTTTAAAATATGGTATTTTACATTTTAGAAACTGTTTTTAAATTAAATTAAAATTATTTAGTGTAGACAAATGCAGTCTTGGTGAGCATTAAAAAAAATATGAATTACCCCAAAACATTGATGGACATTTATGAATATAATTATTTATAATTTTGACTCATCTCTTTTCTGAAATGTGAGGTCTATCTTGATTATTTATTTAGTAAATGTAATAAATAAATTCACATATACAGTTGCTTAAAGTGTTTTTTCAGTCATTGTATGATTAAAGTAACCATAGATTGTTACATTTACATTCATTTGATGTGCAGATGTTTAAAATGGCTTACAGTTGGTTTCACAAACCCTGCAGATACCATAAATAGTGTTTATTCTGTATTTCTGGTCAAATAAGTGCAGCTTTGTTGAGCATGTGTCTCTGGAAAACATTTTTAAAAATCTTACCTAAACTTTACAAATGTTTTCCAAATAGTGTAGCATGTTGAAAATAAACCTCTTAGTACATTTCAAGTGCTTCTCAATATTTGTCACATAAATAATTCAGCCACATTATGTTTGCTATAATCTGTGGCTTATTTGATATCCACAGGTTTGTTTTGAGTTTGTTGAACATTTAGAGTTAAGGTTTGGGTCACTTCTATATTAAAACACAATGAGATCTTACCACTAATGTATTATGAAACCAACATTATTTCACAGGCTTAGATAAATAACATTACCTATCACACTTTACAAATCGTCTTAAAATGCATTAAAAATGCATTAAATAAAATACATGGCTTTAACCCCCCCAAGTCTAGCATACATTTAAAAAATGTTCAGTAAAAAATGAGGTATAATGTAGAATCTGTTCTCAATAAATAATGATTCCCCTTCTTCCGCTCGCTTACTCTCTTACACACGCTGACCTATCTATGACAAGCACATCATCTCCCTCTTCAGCTTCTGTCTTGTTGTCAGAATGTGACGTCGGCCCGTGCTACACGAACCAAAGTTACTCCTGTGTTACATATCGATCCCTCTCCTTTTCTGATGGCCCAGGATACCGCTGTAATTAGCGCTAACCATTAGTGTAGCACTCTATGGGCTAAAATCACCATTAACGTCGCTGCGGGGTCTTTCATTCCCGTTAACATTCATTGTGACTTGCTCTTTTCTAAAGACAGCCGAGAGAAGGAAATGGTGCGGAGTTATCTGAATAGGATAAAGAGAGAGCCTGCTGAAGTGTAGGTGTAAAAGCATTAGACAGGCGCTGGATTTAATTAACAGTCTTTAATAGCGCCGGCCTTTGTTCCACTACTGAAAATAATCGGCTGGAGGGAGTCTAGAGTGCCAGGGTTTGGAGGGTGTCACTAAATGGTGCTCATAACAAAGCTGGCCTCTTTTTTCACTTGCTTCACTTATTTTGTCAGTAGTAGCCAGAACAATGAGTTTCTTCTCCTGACGAGCTTTGATCGGGCAAAAAGCGGAGACCTCTCTGTGTCACCCCCCTGTCATTGTCCCTCTCTGCGCTTTACATGCCATATAATAGGAAACTGAGTGGGCCATTGTTAGCATCACTAATCTTTATGAGCGAAACCCATTATGACATCATTAAGAAATGCTAATAAAACAAGATGATGCATTGATGCAATATGGAATTACAGAGGTATATCCTTTTTTCAGAGGATTTTTTTTTGTCCGTCTATGTATCTATGAGCATAACCTCTTTATAGCTTCATTAGCCATTGCTGCCGAAACTATGATGATGCATTGAAATACTCTAGAACATAGCGAACTATTATTCACCAGTCTGTCTGTCTCGAACGGGAATGACCGTATAAAAATATTATCTCTGAAAATCAATTTTTTGCTTCTTCTGTGGTTATCATCTGTCTGTTCCCCCCTCTCAAATGATGTTTATGTTCCCTGGCAGGCAAAGATGCTCCGCTTGAGTATAAAAGCCCTAGACCCTTATTACCGTACCTCGACATGAGTGTGTAGCACCATGCTAGCATAATGAGCATCCGTGCAGAAGGCCAAAGGAGCATTTCTGAGGCCTGCGGAGCAACAAAACAACAGACGCTACACGCAAACACACATACCCGCATGTAAGAGCTGCTGCTTCACCTTTCACCCTGAAGGAGAGAGAGAAAACAAGTGAGAAAGAGTGATTGCTGTTGGCACTCAGCCTTGACAGTGATTTAACATCATCTGAGTCTAATAATCATAAACAGTGTGTAGTAAACACTACAGGAAAACTGCAAGCCAGAGAAGCTGCAAATATGGCGCATTGACCCTTGTTTTCGCTTGAATCATTTGCGGTGTGGTCTGTGTATAGTGGCTAAAGTGAAAAGAAGAGTTACTATAAATGAGAGAAAATAAACATCAGGCTAAAATTACACAAGCATTCTTATTCTTACCTTCTGCATTTTATAGTTTTAACACAAATCGCATCCAAAAGAAGGTTTTTGTTTTTATATATATATATATTTGCACTGTGCATATTTATTATGTAAATACACACTGGCATAGTCTCATGCACATGAGACTTTTTATTTCTTTGTCATTGGACAAACTTACAAAATCAGCGAGGGGTCAAGTAATTATTTCCTCCACTGTATTTCAAATCAAAATTGTTTATATATTAAATAGATTTATTTACACTATAAATTATATGAATATAAATATATAGACATGTAAATATTTTCAAAATACATACATATAATGTCATCAGTATCTGATGGTATGAAATCTTTCTGAAGGTATATATTTAAAGTTTTTTCTTTAAAGACTTTTTTTGTATGAGGGGCAAAATCATCAAGTCATGTTATATCCATAAAAAGCACATTAAATATAAGTTACTTTTAAGGTTTTAAGTATGTTTTTGGATAATAAAATGTCAAACTTTTGTTTAAATAATGTTACATTGTCGTTTAGTTTAACACAATATTTATATAAAAAATCAAACGACATGCTTATTCTGACTTGTACATGTTAAAATATACAAAAGAATAAAGAAATGTATTCAATTTTATTCTGTTTTAAATTGGTAAATATATTACTGACAAGTGGGCAAAGCCTATAGGATATTGGCAAAATTAAAACCAATTGTAATATAGTTTTTTTTTTAGTAAAAGTAATTTGTATTTTCAATGTGTCTGAAATAGATTTTTACTGTATATATGCCTGACAACATTATTACACTGTATGGCATTTTAGGTAAATGTATTAAATCAGGGAAAATGTGTGATATCAAAATTGAAATGAATTTAAACGGAACACTTTTCACATTTTATGGGGAAAAACAAAACCAACTTAAAGCAATATTAAACTTTTTTTTTTTTTTAATAAATCCTTTTAGGTCTTTGACCCATGTATACAAAACATGTAGATATAAAACAGAAAATGTAAATTTATTTGATTTTGATATTTGTTGGAAATGCAGGAAATGCAGTGCACTTAAATGCAAGTCATTTTGTGAAATATCTTAAAACAGTTGATCGGTGATCGGAGCATAGAGCTATTTCTCATCTCAAGTTGATGTGTTTCTGTAATACCAAGTTTAGGTGCATGTTTTGAATCTATTAGCATTACTGTCCTGTAAATTCTCCTTAGCACCTGAACGCAGGTTTCTTTGCTGTTCTTCACCCTATTTAAGGGCTGAACTGGTGATGAGTGTATATCAGCCACCCGGGATGCAGTCGTCTCCCTGCCGAAGGCTGCAGGCTGTCTACTTCTCCAGACAGACAGCGGTAAATAAGGCCTAAGTCTCATTATCCCAGCACCAGGCCTCGACAGCTGCATTCATCCAAAATGCATTTCTACCTAAAGGTTAAGAGTAGTTATGAGGACAGTAATGTATTATTAAAATACCTTTCGGACTGAAGTACCTTTTGATATATTTTCCCAGGTAATGAAAGCAGCGTTCGGAGGGGGGAAATGTAGTAATTTGCTGTCCCATTTTGTCGGCTGCTTTATTCTCTCTCTCTTCCTCTCTCTGTCTCTCTTTCTCTCTCTTTACCTGCCTGTCATCTCAGGGGTGAAGGGGGGGTGTAGTAAACCGGTCTGTGAAAGGCAGAAACGTATCTTACATTACCCAGCTTTCATTTATGAGGAAAAAAACTGCAAAGCATTCAGCGCATGAGGATGTCTTTCAATTTCTCTCTCTCTCTCTGATGTTGCCAGGGCAGTGATTGGGCGAGGAAAATGGCTGTTTGGTGTCTGATCCTGGCATGATAAGGGGTGGCAGGAGGTTTTCAGGTATTCAACGGCGAATGGCGCAAAGATGGTTTATGTCTCCGCTCTTTTATCCGGGAGAAAAAAAGAAAAGAATAGAGGGAGGGATGGGTAGATTTTTGGTGTGAGGGAAGAGAGGAGCTTCAGAGTAGTCAGTACTCAGAGCTCTATTAAAAGCATCAGCCTTGTTAAAACCAGTCAAAAGACAGGAAATCAGGCAGTGAAATGAAGCCTCTCGACCAATTATGGGATCTGAGTGGAACATCTTAGTGCTTTTTGTGTCTAGCATCACCAGTCTATCTCTCGCTTGCTCTCTCTCTCTTTGCGTCCTATAGGTCTGGAAGTGGTACCTCACTTTTCAGATGATCTTTAAAGGTTTACAATATTTCTTTATAAGACATACAAAATGATATCCTGTTTACTTACCATTAAAAAGTGAAGTAATTAGATTTGCATAATAAGCAGTTTAACTCAGGGGAAAGTTGTATGGTTGTTGTAGAAGGAATATTCTTGTTGTTACTCTTTAATATTCTCTGTCTGAGTGGTTATTATCACATCTCTCCATCTCAAAAAAGAAATTTCATTAACTGTGTCTACACAGATGACATACTGATAAAACCTCAGAGAAAATCAATATTTCCTGTTATTCACATAACAAAACATATATAAGCAGATTTGGATGAAATCACTCAAAATAAGGTCCATCTGTTCAACTCTTGTGAAAACAGGCGTTTTCAGCTAAAAAAAATGTATAAGTGGGATTAAGACACATTTAAAGAATATTTAAAATATTTTCAGAGTCATGATGCTGCAGTGGAACTAAATTTACATGCAATTTTTATTCGTACTCTTAGTACTTCTATGAAATACCTCAGCTTTTTGGCTTTAACTAAAGACAAGATTATAAAGAATTTATTATTATGATTATACGTCCGTCTGTCTGCAAATGATTAATGCACTTAAAAACATGAAGACGTTTTATTTGTCTTTAAAAAAATTTGAAGCCAAAATTCTGAGTTTGTTTGGACAGATCTTTTTAATTACAATATAATGTTCTAGCAGTATTTCTTGCAACATTACACGTAACTGTACACTTTTTTTTACATTTTAATTGTACTTAAAGGGCTAGTTTATCCAAACATGAAAATACGATCATGATTAATTCACACTAATGTTCTTAAAACCTGTTTGAATATTTTTCAGCTGTTAAACACAAATGAAGATATATCGTAACCAAACAGTTGATGGAACCCATTGACTTCCTTTTTATGGTCAATGTCAAGTCAATGGCTACTGTTTCAAAACGGTTTCATTCTTCAAAATATCTTGTTTGTGTTGAAAACAAGCAGAAGGAAGAGACTCAGTTTAAGTCAACTTAAGAAAACACATGCAAACAGAAAAAAAGCGACAACACAATAAGAAAACATCTTCATCAGTTCAACACAGGCGCTGCAAATTCACACAACGCAACCAAACACAGAAACGTGCTACAAACGCGCTGTGCGGATAGCACGGACCACAACGGAAATGTTTCAGGGGGACCTCAAAAAGTGACAAACCCATCTGGGATTCGTTAGATTAGTCTAATAATATCCAAAAGACCAATGAATCGTATGATCAGGTTGATCAGGTTGTTCAAAACTCACCTTTTAGTTCAGTGACAACATCTCTGCTCTGACCAAAAGCCACGGAACAAATAATCAAGTTCCAGATAGGTTCGTCACTTTTTGAGGTCCCCCTGAAACATTTCCGTTGTAGTCTGTGCTGTTGCAGCACCTTTCTTAAGAACACTTTCTTGTTCTTGTTTGTCTTGCGAGAATTTGCGGACAAAACAATAGTTCTTAAACTGATGAAGATGTTTTCTTAATGTGTTGTCGTTTTTTTTCCGGTTGCAGCGCATTGAGCTCTCTCTTAAACTACGATTGAATTTTCATTCATGGGTGAACTAGGCTACCGCTTTAAGTTAAAATGGAATTCAAGACATATTCATAATTCACTACTAAATGTCATTCATCATTGATGCTTCTTCCGTTACGTCACCGGCGCTCATCATCAGTCACGTGCTGCACACTTTCAAAATATTTTTTCTGAATCACTCAACAGGGTTTCGCTGTAAGCGCCGGGCCATAATGCTAACAAGACTTTCATTTTCGACACCAACAACATAATGCGCCTGGTGTCGAGGCGCAGGGGATTTTAATGGCTTTGGCTTCTGTTCAATGTTAATGTCAACAATGACAAAGTTGTTAGGAGTTGAGGGAGGTGTGCGTGCATGTGTGAGTGTGTGTTATGAATCTCTGACAGCTATTTGCAAGGTTAATGTAGCCGAAAACCAGCATCTATCCAAGCCTATCCCGCACCTCCCCTTCCCTTTTCTATGGCTTAACAGTTTCATTAGCCCTCTAGATACAACCTCCCCCCAGCATAACGTTGTCAAATGTGACGCGCATCAAATTATCAAAGAGGCCCGAGATCGATCAATATGCAACGCCGGTGTTGAGCTCCAGCGCTCCTGGCGTTCAACGGCACAGAAATGGAGGCCGGTGTGTGTGTGTTTGGCCGCCTCTCTCTTCTCATTCGTCATCCGTGCGGCTGTAAAGAGAGTGTCAGAGCTGAAAGATCCATCAATAATGCGAGCAGAGCGACTGGAGCAGGACCTGGACTGTGTCAGATATATTAGACTTTTCCTCCATGCCTCCGTCATTCTGATTCATGGCACGGCCAAATGATCAGCTACTAGACAAACACGCTGAATCTGGGGATTACATTAGTTAAACAAATGCAGGGTATAATCAATGCTGTCCTTCTCCCTCCCTCGCTCGCTCCTGAGTCCTGACACGAACATCTCAAATTTAGCTAAAGTAGCAGCTTGTAATGCAAGCACCCTCTCTCTCTCTCTCTCTCTCTCTCACACACACACACACACACACACACACACAAACACACGTGTGCACAAACTGTTTAATAAGTGCAGGATGTAACAATGCTGAAGTGAGGTAATAAATTAATAGTAATTAAGCTATCTGTAATATCGTGCTGTTCTTGCTCTTTCGCAACCAGAGGTGGGTAGAGTACCCTAACAAAAACTGTACTCAAGTAAAAGTAAACGCAAAAGAAATAGTCTGAATAGCTACTTCAGTAAGAGTAAAAAAGTACTGGATAAAAAAAACTACTCAAGTAGTTTTATATATATATATATATATATATATGCACACACACACCAGAAATCGTAAAAATTATAATAGCTGATTATTCCCTTGAAAATGTAATTGTGATTATTAATTGATTTTCCCATTTTACACTGAATGATGGCAGCAAAATTGTTTCCAACACCACAATAAATAATTATATTAAAATGATTTCTGAAATCATATGCCTGAAAACTGGAGTAACAGTGGATTAAAATTACGATTTGCATCACTTAATTAAATTATATTTTAAATTATATAAATTGTATATTAATTATATTCTAGGCTATATGTAGGCCTTTGTAACCTCTGACACTGAGACGAGTGAAAACTCCTCACATGACCGCTACTGAACATCTGAACATAACAAAACAAATGCATGTTTATGGATCTTCTTCCATCTGTTCTGCAGAGATCTAACCAACGGTAGGCAAAGGGAACCGGTCGTGCGCCGCTGTGCATAGCTAACACGGGTTTGGCAGGTGTTCATTTCATACTTTGTGACCGCTTATTCAATGTATAAATTAAACTTTGTATTTAGGACGGACGTATGTAATGTATAAGGTAGTGGTATCTTGTACTGTAACCAAACGTAGCACATCTATACATGTAGAACTAAGATCTTCATAGCTAAGCAATAGCTTTTTGCAGATTTGACTGTAGATCCAAAGCCATGTCTTCAATGCTCTTGATGTTTTTCTAAACATTCTGTTACAACTCTGAGTGAGAACTGCTTCAGACAAATCAGCGAGTGCTGCAGGGAACTGAACGAATCATTCAAACTGATCTGATGCTTGTTTTGGAATAAAAAAAAAAGCATTATGTGGCCTCCAGCAAAAGAAATAACTATAACACCTTTTTAAAGATGCGAGGAGAAGAGTGTGTTTTTGCTTTAAAAGAACTCTCATTGCAACCTTCTCGTTATATCACAAACTAAGAAAAGCCTACGGTGACCGAGAAGTGCAAAACACAACAAAACGCAACACAAAAAAAAAATATCTGAAAACCAATAACAAATCCGAATCAAAATTACAAATTAGAAAACGCAATATCAAATCTAAAAACAAAACAGCAAACCATAAAACACAATAACAACTTCGGAAACAAAATAGCAAGTCGGAAACCACAACGACAAACAAGAAAACAAAACGACAAGTCAGAAAACACAATGACAAATCAGTCAAACCGGAAAAGGTAGGTATTTTGCGTGACCGGCGTAGTCGCCGCTGATTGGACGGAACTCCTGTCAATCAAGACATATAGGAAGTTAGTTCCTGCTGCGTGCATGGCATCTTTTAGATGTATTTTAAGAGAGCGTGTGACAGCTACCAGAGAGAGAGAGTCCACCCGAAGAAGAAAAAAAGGCAAAAATAAAAACTTGAGGCAGTGACAGCTCGTCTTCAAACCTTTAATGCTTGCCTGCACAGCACTTGTTTTTAGATTTAGATTGACCGCCTCTGAACAGAAGAATAAGGCGTATTGGGAAATAAAATAGGACGGAGAAACTAGGATGACACATGTATGTTAATGGAGGTAATGATTTAGGGGTTTTATTTATTTATCCCACTCAAACATCTTCATGCCCCGCTCCATCTTCCCTAAGCATCCACGCTTTTCATTTTCTCTATCGCTCTCTATCACCTCTGCCCATGTCTTGATCTTTCTGCCCTTAAACTGAACTGTAGAGGATTTAGATAAAAACAGTCATCAACGTGATACATGCTTGTTTTTTTATCATTCTAACCAAAGAAAAATCTCTTTGCAATTCAGCGTTTCAAAAACCACAGCTGTTGATCACGATGTATGTTGCTCCATGTCTGCTAAAACAAGCTTCTTCAATGAGCAAAATAATTGCTGCCATTTCTGGTGGGAGCACAGATACATTATCGACTTTCTGCTAAAAACCTTTAGCAGTAAATATTGGCAAGCAGCATTCATTAAACAGAAGTGCTATGGGCCATATTGCGAAATGTGAATCAACCATTACCTTGAATTACTCTGATTAGCTAGGTAATTATTTCTCTTTGCTAAACTGTAGATTCAATCCACTGCAATTACAGATCAGCGAGCAGCAAAATCTGCCAGATTGTGTGCGCGTGTGTGTGTCTGCATGAATGTTTCTCCTTGTGTGCCTCTTTTGTGTGCACACGTAGGCCTTCACAATATATCTAATGTTATTTTCCACTCATATTGATTAGAAGATGGTTGGAATGATCATGAAAAGACATAAACGTAACATTAGCTCAAATAATGTCCTCTCAGCGCGTGTCAACATATATTTAAAAGTGTTTATGGCAGGACAACAGGTTATTGATTGGAGTTCCCGATCAACTCAACGGCCCAGTCACAACTAATCAATAACTGGCACCTTTTTTCTTCTCTGGAAACTCTGTGTGTGTTTACACATGTGACGGTGGAACAGAGAAAAGGAGTTTAACACATTAAGTTCCATATAGAGAGTTTAACACACTCCTCAAGTATGTGCTCATCCCTGTCAGATGTAACAAACGACTGGCTGCTAGCTGTAAAGCATGTGTAAGGTGTTTGATTTCATGCCAGAAAAGAGAGCAAGTAAATATATCAAGGGAAACATGTTCCTATTATGATGAAGAACAAGTGGAACTTCTCAGCCTCTCTGAAAGCTAACGGGTGGCGTGAGAACATTCCTTAATGACCGATGGAGAAGTGACATCCAAGACCCATGAGATCACACTGCTCCGAATAAAGGACAGGAGATGCGTGTATGACTTTACAGAGTCAGATGAGATCACAGGACAAGATTCATGACCTACATGCTTGAGAAAAGGCTGGAAATTTTTTAAAACATCCAAACAATGAGGGCTACAATTAGCGTGTAAAATGAAATGCTTGTGAATGAATATTCAGGTCTATCACAACAAAAGGGCATTTAAAAAGCCGCTTCCTGGGGAAATTTTTCGGGCGATGGTGAAATTTGAATGTTAAGGGTTATTGAATGTTAGTAGCAGTATTTTTACAATTTAATTGTTGGCTTGACAAAGGCTTATGAAGGTTAAATAAGGTCAATTAAAAATATATATATTTTTATTAAACTGTGTGCAATATTCTTTTTAAAGAAATTGTTTTTTATTCAGCCAGGATTTGTTCATTCTTACAACAAATTCTGAAAATATGCATTTATAATAAGAACCAAATCACCATACAATGAAGAGTCATGTCACACTGAGACTTCCATCACAGGAATAAATGACATTATAAAACATAACTAATTTATATATATATATATATATATTAGTTTTTTTAATAGCATATATTTAGAATATATTAGAACGTTTACTTTATTTCCGTGAATACTATCATTGTTGCATTCAATAAAATTCTTCATCCTATCATTCCAGTTGAGCTTTTTGTGGAGTACAGCCAATTCAATTCAAATTTGTAAAGGAGCCAATACTTCAATTCAGAATTTTCCCCAACACTGAAAACAGCAATAGAAGAGCATCACAGACTATAAGTTGATAGAAAGAAGGCAAAAGATTGACAGCTGTAATTGGGGCCTTTTCAAATGCACCGTTTTAAACACACACTGGACGGTCGCCCTCGGCTGTTATGTCTTCTGTCAGGGATACAGTGTTTGAAGAGCAGTAGCCCACAAGACATGTGCCCTGTGTGTGTGTGTGTGTGTGAGAGAGAGAAAGAGAGAGGCTCTGTTGAATGTTCTTTAAGCTGTCAACTGTCAAAGAAACAGGAAAAAAAGAGAAAAACCATTGAGTTCAGTGGTTCAGTCCAAGCATAGGGATGATATGTAGACTGTATGGTTTCAGTTTGCCATTAGATTTGTGTTTAAAAAAAAATAAAAAGACAAGAAAAGGACAAAGTAAGGTCTGGCCAGCAATTCTTTTGTTTACTTCTGAAGCAGGGCTAATTTTTTCCGGTCAAAAACTGCACACAGCAAATCCCGGAGTCCCACAGGCTCAAGAGTTCTTATTTTTGTTGTTTTTTGTTTTGAAAACAACCCCATCATTAACTTCTTAAGCACTCACCTCCTCAAGGCTAAATACGTCCCATTCCCTCTGTGTGTGTGTGCGCTACTGTTTTTGCCCCCGTGGAGCAGACTACCAATAACCCAGCGCCCTAATAAAGCTTGTAATGGATCTGAAGGGTTTGTTCTCTCTCTCTCTCTTTCTTGTTCATCATCTCTCTCTCTACAGTCTAATCTGCCCAGGGGTTCTTCGACAGCGAGCACGTAACTCAACACTCTTAGATTCACTGCATTAGTTCTGCTTAGCTAACCGTGAATGCTAATTGCAGGAAGGACAGAATTGCTACCTTTCCCTCCCTCTTTTCCTCCCTTTCTCTATATATCCTCTCTTTCTGTTAAGATCCTTCTATCCATTCATTCTTGGGGAGTTTGAAGGGGCAGTGTAGCGGTTTGCAGTCTTTCAGGGGGGATCACAGAAGGGACCAGGTTTGACAGTTACTCTGTCTCACAGGAATATGATTTGATATGTGAGAGGTGTCACAGGCAAGCTGTAGATTCTGCCCATAGCGATGTGTGACAGGTGATGATATCGTAAAGACTTGACCAATCACTCAGCACAGTGTTGGCTCTAATCCTCCATAAAGCCTTCAGATCTGTTCTCTTTTTCTTTCAGATCTCTTTCTTTGGCTGTGGATCTCCTCTTTTCTCTCTGTGTCTTCAAGCCTCATGGAGATTGATCTCATTTTGCCGGACTAATGGCTACAGGTGAATTTAGCAAAAACAAGGTTTCACAGTGTGTGACAAATATTGTATATCATCAAAAAAAAAAAAGTAAAATAAAAAAAATGAAAAATAACGAATACACTTTACATTATAAATAAAACTTATAATATTAATATTCAAAATGGTTTTAATTCATTTCACATTGAATAACTTCGAATATCATGTTTAAGTTGTTTCTGTAGTCAGACAGGTACTTCATAGAGCTTTTAATAAAAACAATATATATGTACGTATTATATTTTATTTACATAATTTACGTTATTCTAAATTTCATTGCATTAAATTCTAAATGTCAAACTATTTTGCATCACCAAACATATGTTGCTTCACATTTACTTTTTGCAGTTAGCTATTTTTTGCAATGTTATATTTTAATTGAATGTTATAGTAAATGATGAAACAACTTTTGTGTAAACCATTTGTTTTAAATTGTTGCAATGTTTCTTTTAAAATAAATTTACTTCTTGTATAATTCAATGACATTTTTTTTAAATTGCAGCTGAGATATTCAAATATTTGGGGTCACTATATACCCATGTTTTAAATGGATACATAGCGTATCTCTTAATTTAAAAAGATACTTTTTTTAAACAAATTGGTGTCAATACATGCAAGTGAGGCCCAATTCATATGTCCTTCAGCACCATGTGTCTCATTCTGCCAAGATTCAACCACCCGTTGCATGTCAATTTTGGACCACAAAGACTGAGACAAAAAGAAAAAGGGGTTTAGTTAGAGGGTGGAAGTGAAATAAACACTAGTTCTGATACTGATACTAATCTCAGGTGAAGGTCAAAGATCTTTATTCACTCTAGGATGGCAACTCCTCCTCTGTGTCTGTCTCTGTTCCTCCAAGCCATGAGTCAGAGGTCACAACCCTGATCACAGCCTGTGACCTCGGCCAATGACAGGCCAGAAGCCCACAGGCTGGTCCCGAGCTTTGTGTCCTTTTTTGTGGCTCTGAAAAACTGGTGGCCAGCAAAGGATTTCCTGGTGATCTGCAAGTTGGTCAGATAATGAAATGTATCTCTCAATAACATACCTACCTGTATAAAAGTATTCCGTTTAGATAATTTATTTAGTTTCTTTAGTCCATGGGGTTTTCAGGTCCCCTTCCTGAAATATAAATTCAGATATCTAAAGATAAACTTATACTTCGTGAGAAAAATACAAAGCAAAATATTATGAAGACATTGTGTTTAAAAAATTAAATCACTAACATTTACATTTTCATTGTACTAAAGCAAAAAAAATAATAATAATAACAACAACAGTAATAATAATAATAATAATAATAATAATATGAAAGAATTAAAAAATAGATGATTTCATATTATCTGCAAATATGAAATTATTTGGGTCAAATGATGTGGGTAAAAATAACATAATTTTGTGTATTTGGTTTAATGCAATATTTTTATGTGTTTTAAGGTTGATAGAACACTATACATTACTGTTTCTCCTCTAAGCACCACCTTACTGAAACAGGTCAAGTTGTACAAACCTCTGTTCTAAAAAAGCGAGGTGTGCTCTGATTGGCCAGCTATCCCGTGCATTGTGATTGGCTGAATACCTCAAGCATGTAACGTAAATGTTCAGACCCTTACCATAATGTGATGCCATGCCCTATGGCACAAAAACAACTACTGAGGCATTTGTTGCATCCAGTGGGGACATAATTACTGATTATAATAAATTCTTATGTACCTCATAAACATTACCATATCTGCATTCATGATTGAAAAAAGGACAAACAACAAGCTACAGTTTGAACTTACAGGTTGTGAGTAAGAAACACCAGACTGTCAATGCAAAGTTGGAATTGCCTCACTTTATAGTCTCTGCAGAGCCAGCGTAGGCTGTTAAAAGGCAGATTTAAGGAATCAGTTCTCCATAAATGCTCTCTGAACACACTCTAATGATTGGATTGAACTGTTCCGGAACAGTTGTGTTCAGTGAATACAACTTGACTAGTTATGTCCTCTTTTGGAAGCACAAAGTAGTTTGTCTTTCACAACGGAACACAGCATCTCCAGAACATGGCGCCAGCAGCAACACTACACCGAGAATTATAGTTCCACCTAAAATAATAGAAAATACAGTGACATACTGTATAGAAAAGTGGGGGGTGTTTAAACGAGCCGTTTTAGGTGTGTGTGGACATAACTATAAAGAATATCGTAGTTTTAGTTTGGAAACTTTAGTCTTTGCAATTTTAGGGATCTTATCTATACAATAATAGCTTGTAACACTTCAAAGAGAAATGAAATCTCATTATATGACCCCTTTAATATTAAGTATTATATTGCAACACATCTCCATGATTACCTCAATTAAAAACCCCTTGTCTAGTTATTTTCCATAAAATAACAACAAAATAGCAATCTGGTAAAGTTAGGTTTTTTTTCTGGATATAATGTTTAAATATCATTTGAGGCCATTTATGCACTTTTAAATGGTCTGAAAACTAAAAAAGCGCCACTTGTCTTAGGATGTAGGATCACTTTTACCTGTTGCTTTGAAATTCCATGAGTTTCTGCTTTTGTGTCATCATGATGTCATTGTTTCCTTTTTATTGGCTGGCTGGCCCTAAATCTGCTGCGTTCCCTCTGGCTTGGTTCCTATCACATGACCGTGGCTTCTCTCTCTCTTTCCCCGGCAGGCAGAGTGGAGCTTTATTGTAATGAGAGGATTCCGTTACAGAGGTGAGGATCATCCTCTCCTTCTGTGCTTCCCACAGGTCTGTACCTTTGATCTGTGACCTTTGACTTTTCAGGTTAAGCCATGCTCTGCTAATATGATTCTAATATGATAACAGTCTCCTTAACGAGGACTAAGACTAAGTGGTGACTTTGGCCACTTGGTTTAGCATGGACCTACGTGTGTGTGTGTGTTTGTGTGTGTACTGTTGTATGGTGTGTGTGTCTTTTTTTACCTCTCAAAGAACCCTCAAGACCCTCAAACACACTTTGAAGTAAGAAATACAAGCTCTTTTTTGCCTAAACAATCCTGCTTTGAGAAGAAAAAAGGATTGGATGGATAATCTACGCTAGTGTGATTCAATCCGTGTAGCATTTCTGTATAACTCTTTTCCAGGCGGTTAGACTCAGACCGAATTAAAACCGTGAGCGAGAGAGAAAGAACGAGTAAATTTGTGTGAGATAAAAACTACACATTTATTCATTAAGACCACACACACCAAAAACTGCACTTAACCAACCAGAGATTATCAATTAAAGCAATCAGCATGTCTTTTACTTCAAACGGGTGCTTTCAAAGTCAAGCGCTAATGCCTCAAATTGCCATTTTCCCATTCTGTCAAATTAAATGTACTGAAATGTTGGGTGGTTTTCCCTTTATAGCATATATCTGAAATGTCACATTTGTTAACCTGTAATGTTTGTTATGCTTTTAAAAGGCACTTAGTGACTCTCTCACTCGGCAAAACAGAACAAGCCGCAGTAAATGTGTTAAATGATTACGGAGACGTGGAAAGACGGTAGTATAACAAGCTTGTCGACTGCATTTTTTCCTCGTCAAAGACAAAACGCGCACATGCTTTTTTGAGAGGTGCTTTGAACTGATGCGAAACAAAAGCACAGTCTTCTGCAGCAGTAGCTTCTGTCGGCAAGCCAGAGAGCTTCTTTGCCCCTAGTGCAGTGCTAATTACTCAGTAATGTAACGACACTTCTTTTGAAGAGCTGTTTTCTCTAGCACCAAATCTCCTTAAAAGCCTCCCCAGGGCTCTGTGGGGCCACGGAGAACCACAGCCATGCTAGAGGAAGGGCTCGGGTTACTCTTTACACCCAGAATGATGCATCATCTGCGGGACGAAGAGGCACCAGAGTCTCCTTCCACTAACATGGAGCTTCAGGACACACACACATACACATATACACTGATGATGCTGTTAGCTCAGAGACGACATGAAACATGAAACAGGAGACCCAACTAATGGTTACAAATATGTTCCCTGTGAGAAAAAGATCTCTAGTGGGCCTCCCTAGTACATACATACACACTCTCCCTCACTCACACACACCCCTCTAAATTGTTACCCAGATGTGGTGCTTTATGCAGAGATCTCTCAAAAACCAAGTTGCTTGTTTACTAAAAACACCCTCAGTCAAGTGCTCTCCGGGGCATTTGCAACATAAACCTCATCTTTTTTTTTTTGTTAAAGTTAAACACTGCCTAATGCAATGCTTAGCAAATAGCTTTCAAGTTGTTTTTGACATAGCCTGGCTACCTGAAAAGGAAAGAATATTAGACATGTAAATGCATAAATGCACACAAAGGCTAATATAAATAGATTACAATTATGTTTGTCACTTCATCACTCAAGCTGTCTCTATATAAAGCACAGGTGCTTTTCACATTTACCTGACTCGCCTCACACCTGAGTGACCCCTGCCTCCTAGTGTCTATAAATCTCTCTAATCAGGTTTTTCCTTCCACCTACACTGATTACCTTACAGGTGAGAAACAATGAGTGTGTGGGTTTACTTAGGGGACAAATAGATAGATACATGCATCTTAAGAAATCTTAAGCAATATGTGAAGTGTGTTCTTTAAAAAATTTACTGGTAATTTATTATTATAGGTAAAGCACCAGTTTAAAAAATCTGTAATGAAAACTTCATTTGCGTTAATAGTATTAAAAGTATATTAGATAGATAGATAGATAGATAGATAGATAGATAGATAGATAGATAGATAGATAGATAGATACCATATTTGTACATTTATTTCTAAATTTTTACATTACTTTTGTTTTATTTTATATGTATATTTAATCAAAGCAATGCAACAAATTGTATGTTAAATGTAATGTTATAATTATATATTATAAATATAAATATTCGACTATATATTATTACATCATATATATTATAGATTAACCCTAATTCTAAAAAGAAATATAATAGTAATAATTTTCTTTCTTTTTTTTAAGATTATAAAGTAATATTTTTAGTGGTAAGCATGTATTTCGATTACTTGGTAAAATGTGTTTGGCCTTAAAAAAAAGAAGAAAGCAGAATATAAAGTAAAAAACAAACAAACACACATTTAATCAGATACCTAGATATCACATGCAGGTTGACTTCAAGAGAAAAGCTCAATAAGTCATTCGTCAAACAACAAATATGTACTTTCCTAGTTACTTTATGAAAAATTACTCTCAAGTGAGTGCACGATCAACTTTGTCTGTCCAGCTTGAATGAGTGAGCTTATCTGGGCATGTGGGTGAGAGAAAGAAAACAGAGAGCGAGAAAAATCAACAGAGATGGCAGACGGACCGGCTGTGCATGCAGTTGTTAGAGCTGTTTAAGCGAAGTGATTGGGCACCACTGATTGTGTGTGTATAAAAGTGTGATAGTGTTTGTGTGTATTACTAGGCTGTGCTGCTTAAAAGGGGTGAGTGGGCTCCAGTGAATGGACATGTTCATTTATCCAAACCACAAAAGGGTCTTATGTTAACACCAACCAGCCGCAGTGACCTTCAGTTTCCCTCTTTCACAGCATTCACTTACGATCACAGACCCCCCCCCACACACACACATACATACAATTTGCATCTACCATAAAAAATGAATGTTTTAGTAAACATTTATGAAACAAATCTCCAACACACCATAAATACTCTGTTCTGTCTGTTCCATGTCAAAGTAACGGCCCTATTGGTTCTTGACAATTGGC
Source organism: Enteromius thamalakanensis (assembly GCA_032357475.1). Taxonomy (NCBI): domain Eukaryota; kingdom Metazoa; phylum Chordata; class Actinopteri; order Cypriniformes; family Cyprinidae; genus Enteromius; species Enteromius thamalakanensis. The sequence goes on from JAUCMT010000036.1 coordinate 7,002,882, forward strand.
CAGATCATTTAAGAAAGACAGCAGCAGTGCTCATGATGGCCGGTCTTCAACCCCACTGCTTCGCAAACTTCATTTTCCAATTTACTGGAACACACAATGGCAGGAAACCTCCCCCTTCCAGCTTTCCTCTCGCTTCCAACCCTTTGAAAACCATGGGCAACTATTCCTGAAGAAGCGAGATGCCATGTTGAATTAAGACATATCTGCATCAGAGACGTTCAGGCCCGCCTCATTACAACTAATTATGAACCAATTAGAGACATCATTTAACTAAACGAGCAAATAATGTTCAGGATATTGAGGGAGGCTGGCTGTGCCTCTGTGGACTGCAGCAAAAGCCATTACTAAAATTGTACCTCTTAAATAGAATAATGACCCACCCCCTCACCCCTCCTCTTCCAGTATGAAAAAACAGGGTCTGAAAGAAAGAGACAAAGAGTAAGATAGGACAGATGAGATGGAGAGAGAAGAGAGAGCTCACACAACTGTTGCATCTAAGCGATATTTCGTGTGGCGAAAAAACATTTTTGCTGCTTTTCTTTATTTGTTTAATGGTTTGAATGGGTCTTAGAACAAGACGACTGTATTTTTATGGAGAAATTACCTTTTGCGTTAAACCATTCGCAACACGTTTTTATTATGAGGAATGTTATTAAACATTTGTTCCAAAAAAATCAGCTAGTGTTATACAAATAAATGTTTTGTAATATGTAATTGTTCTTTTGAAAATATATATTTTTTAGGTTATTTCTAAATAATAGTTCCTATATCTATTGTTGTGATAAATTTCAATATAAAGAAAATGTGAGCAATTGTAGTGCACCTATAAAAACGGCTAATCATGCGCTTTCTCGCATCTGCACAATCAATGTGAACTAATGGATAAATGTGATCACCTTTCATCTCTGAGAGGAAAGTTCAGCCGACAAAGATACTTTTATACGATGATTATTGATTTTGCTCAATGTAATGGACTTTCTTTCTACTTCCCAATAAAAGAAGTGATCAGCCTCGCTGGATTGAAGGCACTAGGAAAGGGGAGTAGATTTAATCATCACTTGAAATTTTTTTTTCTCATTTTCACATTTTTTTATAGGCTATTAATATTTGTACATATTTCTTTATTCATATATATATATATATATAGCCTTTTTTGTGAATGATACTCACACTGAAACACTACATCAATGAAATTTTAAAGTCTGTTAGACAACTAAAAGTTATCTCAATGTGCATCTGGAAATTACTAAGTGGCTTTCATATTTAGTTATTGTCTGGGGGGATCCAAACATAATTTCCCTTTGGCTTCTCCATTAAGATTTGATATAAACCAGAATCAGTTCAGACTCAAGCTCCTCATTTCAGCCATTAGTCTGGAGGTACAGCCGCTCATGGGGGTCATAAGTGATTCAGAGGCCAATCAGAAACCTTGTTATGTTTTTCTTAAATTCGTTTAGAGAAAGGCAGCTTCTGTTAGATGCTGTTTGTAGTGAGCGGCAATCATGGCAAATGTCCATCCAAACCTGCAGTGCTCCTTCATTATTGAGCAGTTAGACGTTCAGCTGCTGTTTCAACAAAATACAGACCCAGAATGAAAACAGATCATTAACTAATATATGGACACAGTCCATAGACAGCATGCAGACACAGACATCGGTATTATTGAAAACACCTTTTATAAGTCTTTTGTGTAAGTTGTTGCAGGGACATGAATGTACAGCACCAGTGCTGAAGGTTTTTTTAATTATTTTTTTAGATTTAGCACTGCTTTTAAATTAATAGACCAATGTCAGTTCTGATATTAGAAGAATGGAAAAACATTTCTCTCTCTCTGTATTTCTATTGCTCTCTCACTCTCTGTCTCTCTCCCCACTTTATATATAGTGCCCATTACCTTGCTCATAAATTACATCCCAAACTGAATTACTCCTGCTTTTCGCTGTGCCAGGCAAGTTTGATGAATCCTGAGGCACAACACATCATCTCAACAAATCTGCTCCATACTGTCTTCCACCTCTTCAAACCACTTCAAATCATTTTCATTGCTGTGCTATTAAAATTTGTAATTCACACCTGCCATCTCACCTACAGATGGGTGTGTGAAGCGGTGAATGGAAGTATATGCGCTTTTACTCGCTCAGAAAACAATGAAAACCCACAGGAGGAAATTTACACGGAAGTCACATACGTTTATGCTCGCATGTATGTCATGCGCAGTCTGACCTCTGGTCCGAGCTGTCAATCAAACAGACAGCAACAACAGTATTACTAGCAAGCTAGGAGCTTCTCTTTATCCTGCCTTTAGGGAAGCCACTGATGTTTCAGTTTTTTTTTTTTTTTGGCCTTTGCAATTTTAGAGTAGACTATATAAATTTCGACACTAAAAATATATCAAATAAATTACCAACACAAATGGCTTTACAAATTACGAAATGCGCATAATGTAAAAATTTAAAAATATAAATGTAATGAAAATTATATTTAAAAATTTAATTTTTTTCTCTAAGATATCCGCTAATTAGCCTGAAAAAAATGAAGTCGTTTATTGATATCGTTTAAATTAAATGTTCTGCTCAATATTCAACTATTAATTTGTGCGCAACATCAGATTTGCCTAATAATTCCATTTTAAAAAATGTCGTGGTTTAATCTGCAGTAGGTGAAAATTAACATTTCGATGTGACATTCAAACTGCTGTCATTATGTCGGAAAAAAAGTACTTGTGTCTGTTGATAATAAACTTTCTCCGTGGCCGGTATAGAGAACACGGAATCAGTGCAACATGACACCACTACACCCTTTGTAATTTGACAGCGGGTGCGTCTTATCAGATTGCACCGCGAGCACTGTCGCTCTTGACTGCGGCTTCTCTGAGGCCCCGCTGCGCTTTTGACGTTCCGCTTGTCTCCGAGAATGTTTGAATGCGTGTTCGTGTGACAAGCAACATGTAATTATCCCTAATTGCGAAAGCATCAACTGGGGACACTTTACATGGCCCAGTGTCAATGTAACACAAATGTTTGTATTGAGATGGTATGCTAAACAGAATATAAGTATATCAGACGTGCATATAAGTATTTAACCATAGCCTAGTAAAGATTTCATGGAGGAAATTCGAAGACTGCTCATAAAACATCAAAAATCTAAATATTAGGAAAAGGTTGTTTAGAAGAAAATGCATCACATCAAAATGTGCAGTTTTTAAAATGGTGTTACTGTCAATAGACCTGTATTTGATAGACTTCTCTTTCCAACAAATAAAATACGATAAAATACAATTCTTCTTATTATTATTAGAATTGTTGAAAAGTGCTGTTTTCACTTTAGAGACAAGAATCGACTGGTTACACTTTTATTTCAATGTTTTCACTCCTCATAACGTGTAAAACTGGTTAATCTGGGGACAGAAATGTAAATAAAAGTACAAAATAATCATTATACACATGGTGTATTTTATAGGACATGTACAGAACCGCGTTGCTTTTGTGTTTTACACATAGACTCGTTTAATTGCTGCATAATAAGAAATATATTTTTTTCACCAAATAAAGAGGTATAAATAGACATGAACTTTGTCAAACATAATTATTGTGTATTTTGTACGTTTTAGTGTGTAATAATGTGTCGTCCCTTAGCAAGGAATTTTCGTTGTGCGCAAAAGTTAATATTCAATCTTATTGTAAAGATTGTATAATGGTAAAGCTGGTAAATTACTTCCAGGGTAATAGAGTGGGGTGGGAAAAGCGATGGACCTCGGTACCGGCACCCGGAGCAACGAATTTTCTCTAAAAACGAGGGGCATCCCAACCAAAGTCTGTGCCGATGCGTGCGCCATGTTCGCAGCTTCCAGTTCCGCAGAGAGCTGCCGTTTCCATTTGTTCCGCCGGTTCTGAAACCACGTTTTCACTTGCGTCTCCGTTAACTGCAGGCTGGAGGCGAGGCAGGCCCTCTCGGAGCTGCTCAAATAGCGTTTCATATCGAACGTGGACTCGAGCTGATAAACCTGACTCCGAGAGAAAACCGTGCGCGTCTTCTTCTTGGCGGAGCTGCTCTGTTTGTCCGGGTCATCACGTTGTCTCTCTTCAGAAACGGGAGACATTTGGCTACACGCTCGCTCCTGCTCCTCTTTGTAATCCGGTAGTATGGATGGTGTCAAATGCGGCCGGCGGTCGATCCCATCTTGCACAGGTAGAAGTCCCTTTGTGGCACCTGCAACCCGTGCAACACAAACATTTCGTCTTGTCAAATTGTGCTGTAAAAACACAGCAATCCCTATCTATTTATAATAATTATATAAAGCTTTCGTGCTTCTGCGTGACCCTTAATAAATTGTTACAAACACGTTTATTTTTAGTGTGGCACAAAAAGTGCTTTAAATACTCGTCCATCATCAAATTCACTCGGTGGGTTTTTCTATTAGGCTAAACATCGCCATTACTCGATACTTTACACAAGAGTTCATTAAATTTGAACTCTGACTGTTTGATCGACTGTTGAAAGGTTACAAGTGCCCTGTTAAATAAACAATACAATATGACTAGCACTGGTGCACGATATTAATTAAATCGTGTTGCATTTAACGCTCAATTGGCGAAATGTAGCATTGCCTCTGAAAGCCCGGCGTAATCAATTAGCAGACTCGATTAAATTCGGTTAATTATTTGACCTTTCCCCTGTTCAGCGAGGCGCGATAATACGTCGGATAAAAACACTACTGGAGTTTTATACAGTGGTGGCAGTTGTGACAACTTTACAAGACAGTCTCCATGGTGACAAAAACAATTCGTGCTTTATGTACTTTCTGAAGTGAGACGTTTTCAAAAAAGGGAATCTTTTGACTAAACATCACGACAACGAGAAATGTCTGCAGTCTATTGAAAGGGTGGTAACGATTGCTAATAATAAAAATATAAAGATATACTGGTGTTAGTCACTTACCGAGGCAGGAGAAGTTCAGAGGCTGGTGCGGGTTGCAGGACTCTGGTACACCGGGCTCAGAGCAGTAGCAGTCGCCGGAGTCCTCTCCGGCGCTGCAGTCGTCCTCCGATGACACGGACAACGTCCGCTTCCTCTGCTGCGCTTTCGGACTGTCCTTTCCAGCTGAACGGACTCCGTCGGTGGAGGTGCCCAGAATGGACTGGATCGTGAAGCTTGAAATGGGGGCAGGCGAGCACTTGCTTCCGCTGTCCTCCGAATTATTCATTCTCGCCTCATAACAATTCAAAAATGTTCTAAAAAAGATACGATGCCAACGCAGTAATAAGTTCCGCTACGCATAGAGAGCGTTTCCTTCAAATTTGAAAAAGGTTCTTTAAAGCTGTTGGGACGTTTTAAAAAAACTTGTTTTTCGTGGGCTCAAAAGTGTTCGAATGCATTCCTCTCCACTTCCACGCGCTCTGGTCTCAAGGCGGGTGGAACGTGCCCTCATTTGCATGTAGGTAAGACCGGCGCTGGCCAATCACGCGCTCAAAGCGCGCCCGGAAATTTCAAATTTTATAAAGGTTGAGTTCGTCAGCCCTAGATGAAGATTAACTTGGTGCAAAACACGATAATACAGTGCCTAATGTTAAAAATGGTTAGTTATTTTAACGGGAAAAGAATGTTAAAATGCAACAGTACAATCCTGTTCTTTGGCTAACTGTAAATGACCTTTATGATAAACAGTAGTTTAGATGTAATTTTTTTGCCAAATATTTTAGACCATTAAAAGGAAAAAAGAGCATAGATTGCCTTTTTAATTTACACAATTATATTAAGACAAATTCATGTGTTCTTATTCTTTGCTATTTATGTATTTATGGGGAGAGGGACATTCTCTGCATTCCCTGCGCAACTATATTTTAATTATTTTATTTTATGCTTGGTATGAGTTATGCACATTTAGATGTTATATTTTACATGTTATGTTATTTAGTTTAATAGTTTATGCTTATTTAGTTAATAGATCAATGCATTGTTGTTTTATTGCATGCATGCGTTTTATTTTTATTTATTTATTGTTAATTACAGTAGGCTACATTTTACTATATTAGTAGATTTTGCAGTAACAATTTTAGAATAATACCTTGTTGGTATATCAACATTCTATATTTAAGAACAGAATTAGAAAATGTAAAATATAGCCATCTCATAAGTGTATTTCCCACAACAAAATAAACAACTGCTGTTTTTCCACTGTGAATGTACCACAAATGCTTTATAATCCATTTGTCACGGTTTCGCTGTAGGCTGGTCAACATTATTTTGTCCTTTTCCCTCACAACTTGACTTGACGGACGCTTGCCTGCAGAATATCACCGTAACGAGAAATTACAACCAACATTTTAATAGCTTTCTGTGAAGTACTGGATGGATAATTATTCATTGTCATGTTCCTGCCTATGGTTTTTCACTTTGATAAACTGTGATTATTATTGCTTCTAATTTCAGTAATTTTCTGCTCCCTTATATCGACATAATATTTTTCTGTTTACAGGATAACGAGCTTATTTTTTATTCATTTATTGATCTTAAGATTTTAACTTGTATTGGAGGTTCATGTGAAAAGGGCCTCTAAACTATAATTAAAACAACTGTAACAATAACTTTAATATACAGCTTGTTGTCCGCTTCAAAAGTTTGTCACAATATTTGACCATGCAATTAAAAGCTTAAGTGATCCAGAAGCCCTTTTTAAGCAGGTTTTACTGTGGACTGTGATCCTCACACAAACCCATTGCACAGACGACTGTGCTACTGATCCATAGAGGTGTCTTTGTTCATGACTAGAGTTCTAGGCATCTCAAGCACATGCCTGGAGTTCTCAAGTTCATGCCTACAACAATAACCGACCTCATAATCACAAGTCATCTGAATCCATGGTTTAGTTCAAAATCATATATCTTATTAAACAGTCGTTTTAAATTCCACTAGTCTTGTGCTATAAATGGCAAATTGGTCAAATAATCCAACACACAGTCTAGGAACTAATAATGGATCCTATCTCATTTTTCTTGAAAATAATAAACTCATTCCACGTCCATTATCTCCGTTTAAGAATTAATTTGATCATTATGGTGGGCTAATCTACTGCCTCTGCGGGCCGGCTAGAGCGGGCAGGACCCTGTTTAATTGATTGACTAATTGATTGGGGGGTGTGCGCTCGCCCCACCCCTGACTCGTGTCTCGAGGGCAGCTGTGGCTCTGCCACATTAGCTCTCGTTAGCGTTTTCTAAAGGCTGGCGACACTTAACAAATGCTCTGGCTTTGTCGTGGTGACAGCGCGCGGACACCTAATGGAGCAGAGGGAGCCAGGGTTGAGCGATCCCGACAACAAATTTCAAAGGTCGGGAATAATGCCCTGCACACATGAGCCTCCCAACCATAGACTAACTGGGCCATACCAGTTCAAAACAGCTAAAATTTTCTTTCTTTTTTTTAATGATTATAATTAAACCTATATATGTAGGCTATATTTTTGTAATGTGGATATAGATATAAATATATAGGCTATTAATATAGATTTATCAAAAATCGAATAGGCCATATAATTAACCTACCAGCAATAACTTTTCATTTTAAAAACCTATAGCCATAAATAAATTAACCACTGAGAAATCCTAATTTTGAAAAGCGTATGTTTACAGTGTAGGCTACCTATGTCTAGAAGGAAAGCATATGAATGGGTGTTAGTTTGGTCTGTTAAGACCTTGAAAGTACGACACGAGCACTATACACGATGATGGAAACGATGTGGTTGAACTGTCACAATCTGCAACTCTGTTTGGAACGGTTGTTAAAGAGACCTATTGTGAGCGACCATATGCCCACATATAGCCATTTAGTGCGTAAAATATGAGGGTCTAGTTCACAGCGGCCCTGCGATTTATGGCGCATTCACATAAGGCGTGAAATCCGCAATGATCGTTAAAGAGCCGGTTTTATACGCTGCGCCTGTCAGCCGAGGCTCGATGGCTTAAAGGCCGTTTAGACATATTAAACAAAAACAATACACCAGAAATGTAGCCCCCTCACAGTAGGCTATTATATATTCTACGTGTTTTGGGAGGAGGAAGTGATATTATCACAGTTTTCTTTGAAAGCTGTTTAAATAGGTTTAAAAAAGAGCATTTGTTCGTGTGTGTGATGCTTAATCCTAAAAGTTGTTTCTGTTATTGATTATGAGCAATTTTATCTATGTGTTTCACAAATACCTAGACAGGTGCACGGTGATGAACACCCAGCGATTGTGGGACAATCTGTCACGCGCGCACAAAGCTAAACATCTTTCAAATCCGGCAGAACAGGCGTTTTTGCACGTGCTATCAATGCATGCGGCGGACAGTAATGACCGAACATACACATCGAGCTCTGGCAAAAATGCTTTCCGCTAGAAAGACAGATGAAGTCATGGACGCCTTTGATCTGAAAATCAAGCTTCGATAAATATTAAACAAAAGGCCCTTTACACGTGTGTATTATGATATATGGCATGTCCAAATTTAAGATAAGGAAATTACCAGAGAAAATGATATCAATATATTTTCTAAGTATAAACGCTGATTATGTTTCGATTTTCATTCAAGATTCTGAGGCTGGTCTTTTATTTTTTCTCAAATGGTTTTGCAGAGAGAGAGAGGGAGAGAGAGAGGGAGAGAGCGAGGGAAAGGGAGAGCAGGCAAGCAGGCGGGAAGCTCAAGCCCTGGAGGTGTACGATTTATGTAATCTACGGCTGGGAAATGAATTGGGTAATTTATTGGAAAACAGAAAGTCAAGAAGATTGGATCAGTATAGTTCAACCAAGGGCTTCTATTCATCAAGATCCAATTAACAACCTAACCATTGAGTCTTAATGGGTTTCCAATCTACTGCTCTGATATACTCATCAATCCCTGAGGGAGAAATTAAGCGAATCGACCGCCCCTCGGCGTTGTGGTGTCATTCCTCTCCGCAACTATATGTCAAATTAAAAACACAATTAAAATTTAAACTGTTTCAATCAGAGGCTGCCCCGCAACCTATGTTTCACTTAATAGAACTTTGATGAAAATCTGATGCTCGCTTTCAATCACTAAGGCAAATGGGAAAGGTGGGGCAAAAAGGAAGAAATCCTTTTCCATGAATAACACCAAAACATTTGGAGAAAGTAATAAGCAAAGATAGGCCCGCTCCCTCTCAAGCGTTATACACGAGATTGAGTTCACGTTCTCATCGTCTATTGTGGGTAAATGTGCTTTGCAGAGCGCTGAAAAACATTTTCCCCTACACAGCGAAAGATAATTCAATAGGGCAGATGATAGTCCATTTTGTCAGCCTCATCCTGTGACGCAGAGAGCCGCTATATCCGTTCCGCTCGAAAATGTGAGGTCGGCTAACTAAACGTATTGTGTTTTATCGAAATTGTTAAATCACCGTTCCGTCATTTTTGAATAGCCCAGGCTTTGATTAGCTGACAACCCCGTCATATTCACAAAGAAAACACTATTGCGCAAATAGGAATAATCACATAGCCAGAAAGATATGACTTGTGAACAAAGTATGGGAGGGGATTGTTTAAATACATTGCACTATTTGTTCAAACTCTCGTTGTCCTCTATAGCTATCTTTTTTTCTATGTTAATGCGCAAATATAATTTGAGCTGTTTACCCCACCTCCCTGCTTTGCATAAAGATATGGTCAAATGGAAATTATCGAGTGATAGGCTATATATTTTTTCAGTTTATGACAGTGGATCAAGGTCATCAGTAAGCCATTAGGAAAAAAGAACTGTTAACAATGCCCTTGATTTGAAACAATATTTTACAGACGTTACCCGATCAATACTCGACAGGCGATAATGCCTCTGCGATCTATTAATTCACAGTAATGGGCTCGTGCTGAGCTTGCATTATATTATACGTCAATATAGGAGTTATGATTATTAGGCGGCGGTATTTGAATGTGCTCTTGGCTGAGTGCTCAGACCCAACGCAGAGTTGATTTCGACTTTACAGAGGAAGAGTGTAATAGGAAGACCAATGCTTGTCGATGAGCCTGACTGACCCATATTAAAGTTCTCTCGATTCTGGTCCCTGCAACACTATTTTTATACGTTTAGTTTTAATAAAAGTCTTTATATTCAAACGCACGACAGAATTAGCCGACATGTTGCCTGTAGAATTTATTTAGGCTAAGTGTTGTGACAAACTACTAAACTTCATTTGATTCATTTAAATATTTCAAAAACGTAATAATAAGCCTCGAATTTTAATAAGTTATTATTTGTTCTTATTTTTATGTTTGTTGTTGTGGTTATTATTAATAACAATAGTAGCCTATTAATAACAATAAATTATGTTTTATGTTGTTGTTATAATTTAGTTGTTGTCTAACCTTTCCCACTCAAGTCAATAATATTTTTTTTTCATTGGCTAAAGGTTTGTAGCTACAGCTAATGGGTCGTGTTTAAATTTTTGCACTCATTTCACTGCACCAGCAGTAAACTCATTACTTGCGTTTTTGACCACGCTTTTATACACTTAAAATGCAACGCATAACAAATGAGCACAGTTTTTACTCTTCCGCCTCTATCTCTCTCACTCACACATAGACACACACGCACACACTCATACTCTCACAATGAGCGGTAAAACTCTTAATGCAATTCCGCCAGCTCTCACCGATAATTATACGGTCTTATTGACAACGCGATTTTGCAAAACATCGCTTGTAGAGTCTGCCAGATTTAAAGGTGCACCTGCTTGTAATTGAGATGGTAATGGGTATTTCAGCTTGTTGAAGCGTAAGTGAAACAATTCCGATTTTGCTGCACTGTTAAATTAATCGTTTTTTATTTCATAATGTTGTAATTAAAAAAATAGATTTTATTTTTAACATTCTTTCATTTTTACATTCTTTAATCTTTAATCAATGCGCCCTAAAAATACTTGGTTTATGCATAAATAACCTAATTAGGTCAATTAATGATTTAATTAATAAATAATTTATATATTATTTATTACCATTCCTTTAAGCATATTTCTTTGTTTTGAAATGTACAGAATTAATTGCTTATAATTTTAAAATGATTGTATGCACACATCGAGCCTCCTCTAATTAAAACTAAGTGAAAAAGTGAACTAAGTATTATATGGGAATTGTGCGATCTTATGTTAGTTTTGTCTCCCATGTTGATTTTATATTGAGCCTGTACATTACCAGAAAATCATATTTTATCACTATACACGTGAGTGCATTTGTCTTGCAGCATCTCCAAATTTATACATGAGCATTACAAATTGTGAGACCTTCATAACGAAAAGGCTTCTCGTTATTCGCCTCAACACAACAGCCGTGCCACAAAGTCAGGTTAGTCAGTCAAGACATGTAGACTTTAATAGTCTCTGTTTATTTCACAACAGAATTTAGCAATACAATGTAAAAAAAAAAAAAAAAAAAAAAACGTAGCTATTACTGTACAAATGACACCTTTCCTCATTTTGGTTCGTTATATCTGTACATGTACATATACATCTGTAAATAATATAGATAAAAGTAAAAGTTTTATTCTTCGTGTTTTGTGTGTCTTCAGTTTAACTGCAATTTCTGTCAGTATAGCCTATGATTGTCCATTGAACGCGGGACCCAAATCGTTTTCAGCGGTTATCGTTTGGTTAAGAAAATGTGTCTAAAATAAAGAGTTTTAAAAAGAATATTTTGCCTTAATATATAGATCATACACAGTAGTATTGCACATCCGTGTGATTTTTTTTTTCTCTTTTTTTTCTCTTGTCCTATAAAGAAATTGAACCATGTGTATAAAACCTTTCCTTTGACGTGTCAACAAGTTGATCTGTGAAATTCATAGATAAACTGTAGCAGTTGTAATAATAATAATAATAATAATAATAATAATAATAATAATGACAGTAAATTAACGAAGTCATTATATTTCACCACCAACCAACATCAACATTAAAAATGTAGGCCTCCAAACATTCGCCTTATTCATGTGTAGTTTTATGGGTATTTTTTATGAGTTATATAAAAAATGTAGGTCTCAAATGCATGATAGTGCGAGTTTGTACATGTTTTTTTTTCTTTTCTTTCTTTTTTAATTATTTTCTAAACAAAAATAATTCGTCTCTTGGTTTCATTTCCCCCTGTTCTCTTTCCCTCTTCTCGAGTCTTTGTAAAATCGTTTTAGTTACATAGTTACATAGAAAAGTCATCTCTCGTCCTCTCAAACCGGTCTGAGGAGGGGCACGGAGGTGACGATGGGATGCGAGTAGTAAACCGGATGAGGGAACGTGAGCAGCGGCTGGCTGACGGGCACGTTGCCCGCTGTGTTGGAGCTCTCAGAGGCCGAGTTCTCGTGGTACAGGATCGGTACTCTCACAATCCTTTGCGCCGCTGCGTGGCTGAGGTTGGCGGCCTCTAGCTCTGCAGCCAGCTGACGTTTCCATTTGTTTCTGCGGTTCTGAAACCAGATTTTGACTTGGGTCTCTGTGAGGTGAAGGGAGGCAGCAAGGCCCGCGCGCTCTGAGCTGCTGAGGTAGCGTTTCATGTCGAAGGTGGACTCCAGCTGGAACACCTGACTCCGCGAGAAAACCGTGCGAGTTTTCTTTTTCCGGCAAGGTTTCTTGTCTGCGCCGTCGTCACTCTTCTTCCAGTCGTCCAAGCCGCCTTCTTTTTTGCCCTCTTCGGTGTCGCTCTCCTCGAGGACAATCTCGTCTCCACTTTTGTTGTCGTCTTCGTCGTCCTTGGCGTCCGGGTCTGATTTGAGCACGAGCTCAGGTGAATCTCGGTCGGTGCCTGTGATCGGCGAGGAGTCTCTCGCTTTCTGTGCTGCTACAGTAGGAGAGCTCAAATTAGCATTCGTTTTCTTTCAGAAACATATTCATATCAAGTTTCACAGGTCGCGTCACTTTGCCACATGACAGGTGCAAACAAGTGCGGATCGTACTGTCCAAATCTCGGTGTTGTCAAACTTAAGCACCGCATTTTAAAAGAAAGACCATTTCAAAACTTTCCATTTTCATGTTTAAAGAACGAAAATAGCTTATGCAAATTGCTACCTCCATGTTTATGTTATTATTTATAATATGCCCGGAAACATTTTCCAAACGACTGACATCTCATTAACATTGCATACGTATGCACCAATATTTGCTAGCAGTAGCACACTATTATTTTTGATAAAACCACACAAAAAGCCGTTTTGAGAGCTCAAACCTTACCTTCTGTTCTGTGAAGATGCGCAGATGCACTGAGTGTGTACGGGTACCACCACGCCGAGGCACGCTCAAGGTAAGCCGGTAATGCAAAGCGCTGGGTCGGCAACTCAAAGCGAGGAAAGTTTAATTCCCCAACCTGAGAGAGCGAGAAGCTGCCATCAAGTCCGGTTTTAGTTGATGCTAGAATAGGCTTAGGCTTTGACGGCTTACTGTCAGAATTAAGAAGATTTTTAATGAAAAATGGAGAGTCTTTCGCCGAAGCACATGTATCCTGGGTTGTTTCGGGCATGTTGGCTTGAAAGTCGGTCTTATAATATATATATTGAAAATCGCTAAAATCTTTTTTAAAAATCTGTTAACAGTTTGAAGGTCCTTGGTAAACTCTTCCTGTAGTGACCTAAACGCAGTTGTTTACGGTCAGCACTGACGTTAAAACGAAAGACAATAATGCGGAGCGAGATAAACAATATTAATCTTGCTGATCATCTTCCGAGAGTTCCTTGGTGAAAATGATGCTCACCGCGTCCGTCTGGCGCCAGATGCTAATGATGAAATAAAAATGTCACCCGAGTTAAATGCAGAAAGTATACGGCGATTGGGCACGTACAATAGCAAATGGGATGAAGGGAGAGATGGGAAGTGGAGAGCCTGGAGAGAGGAGGGGCCTCCCAGACTCTTCGCGTTGGCTGCTAGGCTGAGAGTTCTCTTCTGTTATTGGTCTTATATAGTCCAATTAGATGGCAAATGAGGACGTACCATTAACACAAAGGAACAAGGATTTAGCTCAAGCGGTGCGCCGATGAAGGCAATAGCGAAAAGGTGGTTTAGGCCACGAGCATTGCGAAGTTACAGTTGACTTTTTATCAGTGCATCTGTAAAAAGTTGTTTACATACGTTCTGCAGTTATTTGGGCCAAAACCCTTGATGCGCAGGCGTAGGCAACTGATGTTAGGGACAGAGATATGCAATTTCACAAATAAATTGGAGTGTCATGTTGCACGAAAATGAGACCTTCGCATATAGGCTAAACAAATAAACTAAAGCACATGTCCAGCCACAACAGCTCGATTATTTGTAGTAGCAAATAATTCCTTCAAGTAGCTACTTAAATGCATTTGTAGTTGCTATAATAAAATGTTGCGGTGTTTTTATTAAACCTTTTGAATGTAATGCCGTTAACAAAATGGAAATTATTTTATTTATATTTTACAGGTAAAGCACATCGCGAATAAAGTGTCCATATTCTGATGCGTCTCTTACAGATTATTTTCTCTCTCTCTTAAATCAGGCGTAATTTTTATTTTTAAAGCCATTCCCTAAGAGCCAATAGTTGAAATCATTAGGTTGTTTCTTTGAAACGATCTATACATCCATCCATCCTTTATACGTATTGTTGTTTTAAACTAAAATATTTAGCACGTTTTCTTTGCATTGAGTTTTATCGTTTGATACATAGTTACGCTCAGAGTTCTAAATATGAACGGATTATACAGTTCACTGCTTTCGTTTGTTTTGAAATTAAATATTATTTTAGAGTTGAACACAATTTTTTAAATTGTTTAAACAAACTACAAAACACAAAACCTTAGTAAAGAGAAAATACGTATGGGGTCATAAGGTCATATTTTTGGTGCATCTAGATGTTGAGTTTGCTCAGGTGTAACACATCGTCACTTTAAAAACATCATGACCTGTCATCAAGTTCTCAGCGTTGTAAGTCTTTAATCAAAATTGTTTCTTGTTGGCGTGGTCCTGTAAAAGGATCATTTTGATTCCGTAAGTGAATAGGCGCCACAAGTTACTGATTGAACGAGGCGAGGGCGTCCTCTACGGGTTATAAAGAATCACTGCATGCATGCATTCAGATTTTTTAGTTTTACTTGGATTTCTAAAGTGGTGTCATAAAACAAAACAGCCCATGGTTTTCTAAATACCAATGTCATTTTTTATTATGTCGAAATAACTAAAATTTAATTAGCTTATATGATTGTGAAGATTATCCAAATACAGAGAATCGGTTTGATTTATACCAGCCTAAATAATATTAGTTCGTGAGACGCTTAGTTATAACAGACCAAATACAGTTTAGACCAAGTGAAATATACTATGCAACCGTTAAAACTATTATTTATCATTTATATGTGTACTTTCATTGCATGTTTTTCACCAACATCGTTCCATTGCGCCATCAGGTGTTAGGTTAAATAGTCAATGATGTTACTCATGTACGGATATAAGATGCAAAGTTGTCATTATTTGAGAATATATATATTTTTAATTATAATTAAAACAAATGCAATTAGGTAGCCCCTATCAAAAAAAATACATAGGCATTTTCTAAACACAATTTTTTTTATTTCTAATAGTTTACCTTGTATGGGAAAAAATAACACATGTTTAATTAACAAAACTATAATACAATTTAAAGGGTCTGATTCGTTCAGGGTAAACAAGGCGCACAAAGAGTTTTATCGTGAAGCTACAAACAAACCTGAATACTATTCGAATCAGAGTTCGCTGCATGCCTTTATTGGGGGCTTGTGCCATGTTAGGCTATGTGTAGATATTTCATATTAGTCTTAGTCTAGGCTCTTTGTGTCTTTCTGCCTGGTGGGAAGATATAATGTTCCCTGACTTTTAGATTTTTTATTTCAGAGCGTGGAGTTATTGATTATTTCACCGGGAAAATGACGAATGGCAGAACGGAATGACACGGTCAGCAGGTTCTATTAAAGAAATGATAGTATTGCTCATGGTTTGTTAAAAGGTCCAGTTTAGATACTTTATAGGTTTACATCCATCATCGTCTAACGACCCCGGGAGATGAGAAAAGCGCGCCGCGCGGTGACAATGACCCGACGCCGCTAACTTCGCGCTGTAATTGCCCACGTATTATATATAGATTTTTGTTTTGATATCTTGTGAGTTTCTCTCGTCTGGCCGAAATTGTGATAAAAGACATGAGTATAATATCGAAAAGCACCACACGGTGAAAAATGGGCGAGGGGGTATTCTAAACCTTTAACTCTTGGATTGTGTTCGGATTGTGTTGGATCTTACACCAGTGTAAGATCGCTATGACATCACTATAAAAATATTAATTAATTTTTAAAGCTCTATTTTGATGATTGTATTTAAATTTGGCATCACTAGATTAATATAGATAGAGGTAGATACCCTATTTATTGACATAGATTTATTACATATTTAAATTATCATTAAAAGAGATTCAATAATGCCACACTAATAAATTATATTGCTTACAGTAAATGCATCTTAAGTTGCTTTCTATAACAGAATGCCAAATGCATGAATGTAAATAAGCTGAAAATGTTAAGCAGCATTATTAGCACACCTACTTTAAACCCTGATCTGTTTAACCGACTTGTACAAAATGACCACATGCTCTCTTTCAGTGCATTAATGTCCGGCACTATTGAAACGAGGTATTAAAAGCTTGAAGGTCAGCCTGCTCGTCTCACTGTAATACACACAATGGATTTAAACATGGCATTTAAGTTGTAAAGGACTGACTGTGGCCTGGCCCTGACCTGGCCCACCTTAATTGGGACGGTGAAGCTATTGATTGGCTAAGAGATAGTTAGAAGCTCTGAGTTACAGCGTGATTAGCCAAGTATCAGAGAGCTGCTTTTATATGCTCATTGGGCGTGGAGAAAAGAGCAGAATTCAATGTCACTTTGAGGGTGAGAGGAAGCTCTTGCCAAGTGGGTCACAGGTCAGTTCACGTCCATCAGGAGCATGGTTGTCGGTCTGCGCTCGTAGGATGCTATCCACAGATTTTTAACATTTGTTTTTAACAGTGAAAGATGTCTTGAATCCTGACTCACTGTATGGACAAAAACAATTCTTCAGTTTATTTTTGGTGAACTAGCCCTTTAAAGACTGCTGAAGAAGAGAAAAGGCTATTTACATGCATGAACGGTTGTGCTAAAGGTAGCAGAATTAAGAATGCGATATCTGATGTAACACCTTGTGAACCGTAAATGTTGCTTACAGGTACAGAGATGTTCAACAGGTTCCCCTGACCCTCCGTGTCCTACATTGATGCAATGATCTGTGTCTTCCTTGTGCCAACCAAGAGCTAAAAGACCCCATTCATTCTTTCTGACATGGGTGAATCTGTGGAATGGCTTTGCAGCACCTGTTCAGGTTCACACACAAACACACACACACAGGTGATGCCTTCCGTAGAAAAGCCAGGTGTGAGCGTTCTTAGGCCAAGCGTTCTGACCGTTCTGTCATTACAGCGCTGTAATCGGGTCGAGGCAGCAGTGGCTTCTCATCAGTGTCTGAGGGGAGATAGAGATATGGAGCCCGTTACAAATGGCCCAAATGCTCAGGCTCTGAGGAAGCCCATCAATAAAGCAATTTCTGGTGTCATAACAGCAGCGCTTTTGCTAAAGCTAACCTTTCAAAAAACTTTTCCCTCTGCAAAGCACTGCAGCCCCGCCATTAGAGTCCTGCCTTGTGAATTTAATGGATTCCGTACAAATAATATTCCACCATAATGGAAAAGGTTGAGGTGGCTGAAGACGGATGAAGTCATAAACACCTATAATTGAGAATCAAAGACCGATAAATTTTAAACTGCTATCCATTTTCCCCCTTTTTCTCACCAGATGATGATCTATGTCATTCTGGCTGCAGGAAAATGGAGGAGATTATGGGTGGAAATTATAACAATAAATTTTCTAAACATACACCTTGATTATGCTTCGATTTTTTTGGGAAGGAGAGCAGAAAGAGAGAGAGAGAGCGAGAGACGGTTGGCCTGGTTGGCTGAAAGCTTGCTGGCTAAATGGCGCCATAAAATAGCTTCTGTGTGCTGTTTCGCCCGGAGAGGCCAGGCGTGCCTGGAGGTGTCATTTTCTTCCCCTAAATGGGGGGAAATGAATTGTGTAATTTATTGCAAACTGAAGCACAGTGAGATTAGATCAGCATATCCCATCAAAGGCTCAACAATCAATCTGCTCTGCTTTAACAGCTTGAGACGCATAAACCAGGGCACCTAATGGCTTTCCAATCTAACAGATTGATAGACTTATCTGCTCCCAGGGGATGTATTAAGAAAATCGGCTACTTTCACACTCTTCCCCACCACTTCTGACAGAACCCACTTTTTCTCTCCTTTTCTTTCCCCACTCACAGCCTCGATTGTAGATATAGAGATATAAATACATTTCTATGAGATGTGGTTTAAAGAAAGGGGGTGGAATGGAGGGCGAGCTTGTTATTTGTTATTTAGATGAGCGTGGGGGTATGAGGGGAGGGGAGGGAGCTCTTTAATGAGCTGATTATTGCTCGTTGTTTGGAGCTGAGATGGTGAGCAGTCACTCAGGGCCACTTATGAACACATATAAATGTGGCCATAGCAACCGACCTTTCCTGACTAGAGGAAACAGAGAGACGCGCTGTAATGGGGCGGATTAATCAAACAAACCGAGTACAGTAATTAAAACGAGTCATTTATAGGAGCTTTAATTTCATTGTCATGTCCTCAGATACAACTTACATATAAATACTTCAACATTATTAATTGTATTATTGTCATTAGCTATTAAATATGCATTTTAATTAAAATGAGTACTAATGCTAATAGCAGCTGTCATGCTCAGGAAAGGGATCTTCACAGGGAATATCATAGATATTGTATTGTACTGTATTATTATGAATACCATTATATTTTATATATGGGAAATTATCATTGATATATGAATGTATGTGTGTGTGTGTGTGTGTGTGTGTATATATATATATGTGTGTGTGTCTATATATAAAACACTAACCTCACTTGTACGATTTGTCTAAACCCCAGTGACTGTTAGGTGTAGATTATTCATATGAATTGGACACTCGTAAAATACGTACAATTTAGCAAAAATCTTATAAATTCATATAAGTAAGGTCATACGAATTTGTATGAATTGGACACATTGTAAAACATGTACGTATTGCCTTATTTTTTATATATATTTATACACACACATGCACACACTAAAATGTGTGTAGTGTGTAGTATATAAATACAGTGTAGTACAAATACAGTAATGGCCAAAATTATTAGAACACTATTATTTTTAGCAGCTAAAAATGGTTTTAAGCCAGTATCTTTTGCTTTAGTTTTTCAGTAAGAAAAATCAGTTTACATTTCCAAACATTCATTTTGAAATTAACTGTAATAATCCAGTGAAATTATTTTTAAAAAAATGACAGAAGCTTGCTGGCTTATTATTTTGTTAAAAATAATTTACTGGTAAAATTTACAATTTAATTATTTTATTTATTAAATGGTTTATTTATATATTTTCGTGAACGGGATAACCTCATCAGCAGCCCAGTGACATTATAGACAAATAGGTTTATCCAGAACACCATACAGATTCCCAGTGCAGGTGTAGGATGACTTCTATTTGTCAGCCAGCCTGTCAAGATAAAATCTAAACCTCAAACACTGAGAGTGAATGAGATGCTATCAGCATGGACATGGAGAATAAAGATCTCCTACCTCCCTACATAATTAAGCAGCTACTGCCACCGCTCAAAGAGAGCAATAAGAGGGGGCCGTCTTAGAGGAGAGAAAGAGAGAAATAAAAGACAGCGGCCGACTTCTATGGAAAAGTACTCATGATTGACATTCTCAGGGATCTTATACTAAAAAAGAAACTGGCTAAATAAAGCCTACTGCACTTGTATGGCTTAATAGAAAAATCGAATGAGATCCAGAGGAGAATAGAATTCATCTTGAATTAAAGATTAAAAGCCCTTGTTAGTGTCACCACACAAATCCATTTGAGATTAGACTCTTTTTATTCGCCTCACATCATCCGTTCTTCATGACGGCCATATTGGATCTCACATCTGATTTGTACCAGAGTCCTGGGGGCAGAGGGGCATTTTCTCCCCATAAATATCAGCCTAGCCCCACATGGACCACAAATCAATGGCAAACAAATTTAAATGCTGTTCTCTACCCTTGCTTTAACTATCAAATACACACACGCAACCGCTGAAGAATGTAATTAACAGTTTTATGAAAGATATGACATGTCTTAGGTTAGATGCTAAGAATGTATACCTAAAATGAGCAAATATTATAAATATTACCTTCATTTAATTTGAGAATAAATGATAATTATAGCCCTGCTAGGCAATGATAATGATGATTAGATGGACGATGATGACAGCAATGAGCATAGACAACAATGACGATAACTGTGTATCTGAAATAATATAGGTTTAAAATCTTGATACTGTTCTCACAAACCCAGGAGTGAATCCAGGCCATGTTTGATAATATTTATCTTGTCAATTTCAAGCTGTCACTGTCTCCAGATGAAAGTGTATACTGTAAGAGAGATCTGTTATGCGGTCAAGATGAAGCATTGATTATTTGTAAAAACATAAGTGCAAATCAAATCAGTGCTCCTAGGAAAAGATATATGGCCACCCAACATGCACACACAAGAGAAGTGAGCCAATTATCGACCGATTGATTTTATGCACTGCACATTTTTCCCTCTGCTTTAATTCTATTCCTTCAGTGTTAAGACCCTTCTTTTCTTTTCTGTTTTCAATGGCAGTGACTATATCCTGTGCTGCCATAAAGCCCTTATTCCCTTGCTCCAAATGAAACCTTTCCCTCTTATATATTTTGTTCTCTATTTCGCTTTAATAGCACTAAAATTGGTTACATATTCTTTTACAGTCCCCAGATGCCATTGCGCCCATGTTGTCATTCGATTATTTATAGAAAACTATTACATGCTTACATTAGCGGCTTACTTCCCCCAAGCGGCCTACAACTTTTTTTTTTAAGAAAACCACAAAGCCCATTCTTTACAGGTCTACAGGCCTGCTGTTGTAGTCTTCACTGGACCAGAGATCAAGGTGAAGAAAAGTGCATATGTGTGTGCTATCAGGAAGATGTAAAGAAGAAGAGCAGTGAAAGTGTAAGGAGTGATAGGATCTAGAAAAGAGAAAGAGCCAGTGTGATAGAGCCCCACAAAACAGCAGAACAAAAAGAATAAGGGTCAAAGGGAGAAACTCAAAGTGTATTACAGACACTAAAGGCGTATAAATCAGCCAATAAAGGCATAATTTATACATTTTATAATAATATTGTTATATATATATTTATCTGCAAAAACAGATAACTAAAATCATATTAAGTTACCTTATTTTTTGTGTTTTATTGTGTTAGCTGTAAAAATATATGTATATGTATATCTATATATATCTATATAATTTATCAAAAAAGACACTAAATATATTAATCATTTTACACAGAAAAAAAATAGAAGCAATTTTTAATTTACAAATAATAACAAAGAAATGGCAATGAAATATATCTTTTGTATACAACTTAGAAAAATCATGTTTTTATAGTTTGCAAAATATTTATTTATTTCAAATAACTGCAGTTCGAAGAAACAGAAAAAAGTATCAATGTGTCCATAACTGCAAAAGTTTTCTGCATTGATAAGATTTATTTGTTTTTCCAAATCATTATACTGGAATGATTTCTGGAGGATGATAGGACTGAAGACAATAATTTCTACAGATGACTGAAAAACAGGAAAAAATTGCATTTTAAAACATTTAAGTTACTTTTTTTCAT
>JAUCMT010000036.1:7024813-7036548 GCA_032357475.1 Enteromius thamalakanensis
CTATATAATTTATCAAAAAAGACACTAAATATATTAATCATTTTACACAGAAAAAAAATAGAAGCAATTTTTAATTCACAAATAATAACAAAGAAATGGCAATAAAATATATCTTTTGTATACAACTTAGAAAAATAATTTTTTTTATAGTTTGCAAAATATTTATTTTTTTCAAATAACTGCAGTTCGAAGAAACAGAAAAAAGTATTATTGTGTCTACAACTGCAAAAGTTTTCTGCATTGATAAGATTTATTTATTTTTCCAAATCATCATATTGGAATGATTTCTGGAGGATGATAGGACTGAAGACAATAATTTCTACAGATGACTGTAAAACAGGGAAAAATTGCATTTTAAAACAGTTACTTTTTTTCATACTGTAGCAATATCATTGTAATAGTATACGATTTTATATCTGAAGATGAATATAATAAGATGAAGGTCAAATATTTGAGCATTTACTCGCATAACAAAAAATAAATAAATACATCGTTTTTTAACATTTTTGGTGGCTGATAGTGATAAATAGATTATGAAGTGCACTGAATAACCACAGTAGCAAACACCCTGATTATCTTAACCACAAGATCAGCTTTCCTGTGATTAAGATAATCATAGCATTTGCAACTGAGGTTATTTAGCGTACTTCATCACTATTCATCATTTCATCAGCCACCATAAATGTCAAACAACTAAGAACTCAGACAGACAGATAAATTGATTTATTGGCTTTTGTTTATCTACAGCTCTTTATTTATTCTCTTTTGTTGTTTTTTTTACATGTTTGTGTTTATAAAGTCCCTAGCGTGCCACGGTCTGGTTGGCTTGTCAGTGTTGTACAGGTAAAATGCATGTTATTAATGATCTCCCCAACTGCACACTGGCATGGTACAGTTTGTGTCGTGTTTAGATTCCTCCCCCTATGAATTGGAACAGAGAGGCCCAGCTGCACTAGGCCCAGAGATCGATAAGAGGTCAAGGAGGTCGAGGGTCATTCCTCCCTCCCATTATGACCTGGCCACTCACTTCATATGGTGACTAACGAGGCCTACTGGGCACAGCACAAGATAAGAGCAGCGTTCAGGGAAAGTGAATAATACTAGAACAGCTATTCATTCAGAAACAGAATACGGAGGTAATGGAGTACTTCCTTGTTACAGCATCAACTTGTGTGTGGAGGAAAATAAAACTAACCGCTGTGATGTGGAAAGCAACCTGGACCTTCGTGTAAAAATGAGAGTAGAGAATGAGTCAATGAAAACACTGGGCAGAGAGTCATCCCTTCATGGTGAAATATCATGTGGTGCTATAGAAACAGCTTGTAAAAGAGTAGTAACGGAGGCTCAAAAGAAAAAACGAGCAGGATTGTAGGCAAAGAACTTCTGCTCTAGTTTGAAAAAGAGATACAGAGTCTATTGGACAATGATAAGCTTTTATTAATAATCAATACTTGATTGAATACAGGATTGGTCGTTTCATTAGCTCTCATTAGCCTGAGATGCCCTTTGTGCCTGGATGCTGTCTAATTTTTGTAATACACACAGTCAGCCAAGCAAGAACAACATGAGCATACAATAATAAGATTTTAGATTCACTTCAATTAAACATTGTTTACAACACTTTGTTTTCTGTGGCACCGCACATATTTACATCCTGTAGGTCTTTCTTTCCTCTGCACTACCTAAAAGAAAATATTTCGAAACAACTCTATTATGTCCATATAAATATTAAAAACAGTCCAGTGTTGTTTGGACCTTTAATCTGTGAAATTTACTAAAACAAAATTGGCAGATGTGCTTGTCACTGTAATTGATTAACTGAAAATACGTTAAATGACTAAAATCTTTTATTTTTGATTTAGAGATTTTTTTATTAATATACTAACAACACCTTAAAACAGATAAAGAGAAAGCCACATGATGAATCCAAGTTTATTAGAAGCACAAGCTGAGATAGAAGATAGAAGGTGCATGGTGTCATACACACAAAAACTCCATTATTTTAACAGACAATAATAAAATGCAGTAGACATTAATTATACAACATAAGGTGCAACAAAACCCTAATGTATATTTCTTGTGTAATTATGAGATAATAAAGAAAAACCAACGAGCTGTCGAATTGTATTTGTTTATTACTGTAAACAATAGATTTGATCACTTCTGTAAACTATCCCTTCCAAAAAATGTTTACATTCACCTGCATTTTGCTGTAAAATTACATGAAACATATTACCAGTAAAAAGATTGAGTGAATTCTGAACTGTGTGTCCCTTAAATATGAGAAAATACAAACATCTACTTAATCTGCCAAGGTAGTTACCCATTTCATGAAGAGAACCATCTTAATCATTTGTGACAAAAGAGACTAAAGCTACACTCTATCTAAATGCAGCGTTAAATCAGCTGATACCCCTGCCTGCTTTTTGAGAATTCAAAAGCCATTTCTAATGAATCTCCCTGGTTCAGTGGGCCAGTGTGGCAGGGAGGCACAGGGGTGGTGCTGCTGGATGCACTCCACTGTGTCCGCTGGCTTGTGTAGAGCCATGTGTTTTAAAGATTTGACAGAAGATGCTCTAAATTATCTGCCTTCAGACAGTGCCATCCATTAGTCCCCTCTCAGCGCCGAGCATGAAATGCGAGTATTGGGGCAACTGTGCGTTGGGAGATATCATTCAGGACTATGAGCTATGGCCAAGCACTGACAGTCAGGATAAATGCCCCCACTTTTCAGGCTGTACAAATGGCATTTGGCCACAATAATTCAGCAAAGGACAGTTCATTCCCCATCCAGAGCGACTGGACCCAGTCAAAAGCTATTACAGCATCTTCTTTATTAGTGCCTATGGTTTTGGTGTAGAGATCCTCAGATAAATACAGCTAAAATGCCACTTCACTCAGAAATATTGGCCCATTCCTCTGCTGCCTGACTGGGCCCGAATGGCAGCCTGTTTCAGACATTATAAACCTTTCTGAAGTCACACAGCGCTCCTGCCAGCCATCTGTCATGCTGTAAGTACCATCATTTGCAGACCAATAGAAGTGATCAGTAGTTTTTCCCCCAGGCTCCAAGCGAGGCATCATAGTCAAAGGAATTGATTATCACTTTATCATTTAAGTATAGCTTGCTTTGAAGAATAATAACTCACGTTTAAGGTGCCAAATGGCTTTGCATATAGCTCAAAACGCCAGCCATTTAAGAATAATTGTGTAATTCGTCATTTGTGACGTTGCTTTATAGTTTTTTTGCATCTCGGCGCGGCTAAAGAGCTCGACCGAATAGAAGCGTGCTGTCACCTGTGACGTTTGAAAATCTCTCCGACGACGCTTAAATACGTTACCGGGGGACGCGCGCGCGTTCAGACTTCATAAGGTGACAGCGGTTTTATCGTGCGTCGCCTCGTAAAGTCACGTCATCTGTAGGACGAGCCCGACACTTTTATTAAACAGCTATTCACCGCGTGCGCGCCGAGAGATGTGCAAAGATAAATCCTCATGAATAACTGAACTGTCTGTTTGAGAATCGGCGTGTCATACTAAAGTCAGAACGTGATCCAACCAGCACATAGGCCTATTCGAGGAGGTAAAATGATTGCTTTCAGGATATATACAGTAGGCTATGTGACTTTTTATTGCATTATTTATATGAACACATTGGCTATACATATAGGCTGTTATTAACATAGATAGGTAGATAGTAATATGGGACATTTTAATTTTATTTTAAAAATATATAGACATTTTAAATGGAAAACAGCAGTGAAATTGTGCGCTGTGTGTGCGTAGCCTATATAAAGGCCTATCTATAGCTATAACGTTGAAGCATATAACGTGCATAATGAAACTCGTACTGTAATCTTATATTTTATAATCTTATATCTAATATTTTTTCAGTCTACTTAAAGTTTACTCCGCCGTTTTGTTTTCGTATGTTGGCATTCCTTTTATTCACATTAGACCCTATACTTCGGCTATTCATTTGATTTTGGTACATATTCCAATCAGCCAGATTGGACCAGATTTTTAGAAAATTAAATCTGGCATTCGACTAAATGAGAATTTCCTGTACGGAGACTTTCGCTGGTTCACGCAGGAAATTAATGATAAAAACGCCCATCTTTGTGTGTGGCGCGCGTATCGCCGCTAATCTGCGCCTTTGTGCAAATGTAACCAGGGCTGCTCTTTGGCAATCGAGCGCAACGCCACGGCTTTGAGAAAAACCACTTGTTCTGTCGCATAATTAGAGATCTCATACCCGCTTTGTGAGGGGGGAGAGAGAGGATGGAGGGGGCCTTGTTTGCCCATTTAAAGTGTGATTCAGATAATAGTGTTCTCATCAAAGGTAGCAATTACATTCATTACACAGGCGGCCGCGAGGAAATTAAGTGGCAGGAAAATGAAAAGCTTAATATGTACTTCCTTTATCCCATTTCTTTTCCTTTCTCTGCTTCTACACACGCCCCGTGTCGCACAAGGGTGGGGGGTGTAAGATAGGGTCTCTCCAGAAATAAATAGTCTTGGGGGCGTGAAGAATAAATCCAGCCGTGGTCCTCCTTCACCCTTTAGCAGTAATGATTTGGCGTTGGGGCAGCCGTTTCTATAGCTGCGCTCTTCAAGCAGGATTAAAAGCCTTTCTTCAGGGGCTAATGTCCACGGCAGCCTTTAAATGACTCCAGCATATGATTGGAGTCTTAAAAAAGTGCTCAGGGGCCTTCTCCAAATTAATACCCAATTCCTTTTCAGGAGAAAATGAATTGTTTCGCGTTCTATAAAACCACAAACAGCACATAAATCAAGCGCTTTGGAGGAGAGAAGGGGGCCCGCTCGTTCAAAGGCTTTTAAATGTGAATTAGGGCAGCGGGGGAACTTGGTCTGACTTACCCCCGAGCAGGTGTAGACGGAGCAGCTTCAGACACTCTGCAGATGCTAAATTAAAATGGAGAGTGAGAAGGGAAGAAGCTATAAGCCTTACAAACAAAACTAACTACTTCATGGCATGACGCCTGTGCGGAGTTTGAATGCATATCATGCAATGGATGGTGTAATTGTAGCCTCTGTAAAGAAAGAAATAAAGAATGTGATGGATGTCAGGCATTTATAATTTTATTGCTACCTATGACAGACAGACAGACAGACAGACAGACAGATAGACAGATAGACAGATAGATAGATAGATTTGTTATTGTATAATTAATAAACTTACAGAAAAAAGACTTGCATGCTTACTGTTTAACTCTTATTTTGATGTTGACCAAACACATGGTACATGCTATCTGTTTTGCATGCAACTATTTTTCACATGTGTTGCAGCTTTGAAAACAATAACGCTTCATGAAAGGAAGCCCACTTGAAACCCCAATTAATCTTTTTCAACTGACAAATTACTGTCACCCTGCTTGAATTATTTAAGGGGAAGTGGCTTCACTGGAAACCTGAGCATAATTAAATTGCTATAAAATAACATTAGTGTGGACAGGCCATTAGGAAGTGTTGTAATTGACTGCTTCAGGGGTCGTAGTTCAACCCCACAAGGTCGGGCTGTTGTGCTACTTTTGGATCAGCTTACACCGCTTTTCACTGGAAAAACCACAGACTGTAAATACCCAACCTGATAGTTTGACTTCATTTATAATTCTCATTCAATAATGCTAATATACTGTAATAGGGCCCTTTAAATGAATGCAGATGCATCCTCACAAACAGTCCTCTGCTCATTCATATGCAACAAGCAAAATGCTGACATTGAATTTTTTTGTGCATAATGCAATGCAATTATAGACATTTTAATATTCTAAAAAAAACATTAAGGTTGGCCATACAGGCCTATCTTATATCTCTACATGGTCATCACAACTTGACATCCTGCGCCATCTAGTGTCTAAACTATGAAATGAAGCTGGTTTAGGTCTATTAATAGCAGGATAAGAAACGCACATTAATGATGTTTGGTTAGAAGAATTGTCTGTTTGAGATCAAAACACAAATGCAGTATCATTTATGAGTCAGGAATCTTTCAATGGATTTCAATAGAATTCAAAAATGAAATTCACATTATGTGAGATAGTAAGAGCTTGGTCAAATCTGATCTTTATTGCTGTAACCCGAAACAGCTGTTTTTGTTGTTAG
Source organism: Enteromius thamalakanensis (assembly GCA_032357475.1). NCBI lineage: Eukaryota > Metazoa > Chordata > Actinopteri > Cypriniformes > Cyprinidae > Enteromius > Enteromius thamalakanensis. Next base: position 7,030,940 of record JAUCMT010000036.1, read on the forward strand.
GGGTAGATGTCCAACTCTGCACCGAGGATGAGTAGACTGTTTGTTAACATTTTAACCCTTGATGGGAGCCTGGTAGGTTGTTCTCTGGTCATCTGAACCATGATCACAGGCAATGAATTGCTGAGTGTTACACTAGAACCCTCTCATTACAACTCTGAAGAGTGTCATAAGGATCCAAAGCTCTCGTTCTAACTGGTCATTTGTCACACCCTCTTCAATGGTTTTCCTACAAGCCTGACACAAATGGGGCAATGCGATCTTCAGCTAACTTCCCCTCTTGTTAAATATTAAACGCTATGAAACATAAATGAGCCAATCCTGCTATTTAAAGTAATGCAATTGGCTCAAGTACTCATCAAATTGCTCATGACGTTTGAATATGGAAATTATCCATGTATTTAGCTAATCTGGTAAAAGATGATGACTCATCAATGCACTTGATGCAGAATACTAAAAGGTTTTTAAAATAATTGGATCATTTGCTGTTATGCAGTACCTTTTGGATATGAATGTCAATTAATATGACTAAGCATTTAAAAGACTTTCAGAAATATATTTTCATTTTAACTAAATTATTTATGCAATGACAAGAAAATCAACCAGATGGAATTACATAGCTAGTTAGTCGTTGCCAAGTAGGGACTGAGAGTGAGAGTATCACATTAAATTTAACATTTTGATATCACATTGATTTCTGTAATTTTATAAAACGTTACAGAATTGTGACACAAATAAATTAAAAACGTGAAACATCAAGTCAAGCCGCACTGTACATAGTTTCCCCTCTAAATTATGTCCTTTCCAAAAAGATTTTAATTTGAATTAGAAACATGGCTTTTGTTATTTAAAATAAAGGAATATTACAAAAGACTAACAGAATTTAATGTGGTAGCCTATGTTTAGTCTTTTAAAATTAGTGCCAGTTAAAACAATATAACAAAACACTTTATTGTTTTGAAAAAGACAGCATCTGAAAATCACACATTAAAATATTAAAAGTCTAGTTTGCTCTGCGGATCAACTCATGTGACATACAGGAACTAAATGTCCAACAAACACAACGAAGTCGGAATCATTTCAGCGGCGCACCGCCTCTTTGAACTTTCACCCCTGCGTTTTCTTTTGTTTTGATGTCGCTGAGCATTATTTTTATCCCCTAAAAGTCGGGTTTTACTCTTTGTTTGCCAATGACACGGTCCTAAATGACACACGGAGTATGTTTCTAATACGTCGAGTCAACTGTCGGTCAAATGTAAAGCTCGTTTAATATCTGTTTTTAATTGAATCAGTCGTGCTAACTCGCTGACGTTAGCTGCCCATCATAACCATGGATCTTTTTTCTGTCCGATTTTTCTAATATCTCGTTAAAGAACGGGTCGTCAGTCTGAACATCCGAACAAACGAGTGTGGTTTTCATTTCTCCGACGCCCTTGAAAAGGTAACTCTTTGTCAAATGTTGTTTTAATGATAGCTTTATGGTTGGGAACGCTTAGTAACGTCAACGTTAACTCGCTATCTTAGCAACGCCTGTTACCTTGTCAACTGAATAACAGCCAGACTAATACAACTGATTATTCTTACAACCGTCACAAGTTCCAGTATAACTTATAAGTTGAAGATGTTGTTTACTGCACCCGTGGGCCTGTAGGTTCATGTTATTGTAGACAAATCGACAGGGTTTACGCTTTAAGGATTGCTTGTAAAGTTTTATTTTGTTGTTTTTTGACGCTCAAAGGAATTTTTTCGTATCTTGTCATTCAGTTACATTTATATGATATTGTCGTTGAATTTTATTTACAGCCTGTTTGGTCCCGTTTAAGACCGCAGAGGACGACGGTGTAGATCTTTCAATGGGCGAGGAGAAGCCAGAACCTCTGGATTTTGTGAAGGACTTTCAGGAATACCTGAGTCAGCAGACCCAACATGTCAACATGATATCAGGCTCTGTCATCGGAGTGAAAGACAGCGATGATCTCCAAGGAGGTATTGCTTAGAGAGCCTTCCTGAGTGTTGTTTTTGGTCAAGATGTTATCGGCATACCTTCATTTTTGCTTTAGTAGTAATTCCAGTTTTAACTAACAATGTACTAATTGATAGCTAATTATTTACTGTATAAATAAATAATAAAAAGTGTATGTTATTAGTTGAGAATTTGAGGACTGTGTTTTAAATAATAGGTTTTTTTATTAAATAATAGGATTTAAAATTTATTAAACATTTTTTTTTAGTTTTTACAACATGTATTTGTGCCTCTAAAAATGTGTACTGTATAACATCAAATAAATAGTGACTGCTGATTCAAGTTTGGTGAATGCAAAATGGGTTAATTTCTAGTAGAACAATATCATATCTTGAGGTGTCCCATATCTTAATATTACTTTATTTATGTATTTGTTGTACTTTACAGAACTTGGTCAGAATGGCCTGGAGCACCCAGCTGTGGACATGTCCTTAGAAGATAGTTCAGGGATGTTGGTGGATGGCTTTGAGAGAACATATGATGGTAAACTCAAGTGCCGTTATTGCAACTATGCCACCAGAGGCACTGCACGGCTGATCGAGCACATTCGCATCCACACAGGTAAGATTGAAAACTGATCTTAAATCATATTTGTTCTTTTCTCCAGGGTACCAAGTTCATAAGATGTTCTCAATCTCATTCTCCAGGTGAAAAACCTCATAGATGCCACCTGTGTCCTTTTGCCTCCGCGTACGAACGCCACCTGGAGGCACACATGCGCTCTCACACAGGTGAGAAACCTTACAAGTGTGAGCTATGCTCTTTCCGCTGCAGCGATCGCAGCAATCTTTCTCATCACCGGCGCCGCAGACACAAACTCCTCCCCATGAAGGGGGCCCGCTCTGCTCTCTCTCATCGAAAGATGCTCAGTGTCCTGCAGAAGAGAGGAAACTCGCTTAGTTATGGCCGCCGGCTTCTCATAAACCTCAGCCCCCCATCCATGGTGTTGCAAAAGCCCAGCTCGGAGCAGCACCACTTGGGTGACTTCTCCCACGATCTCCCTCCTCATGCTCACCTGCATCAGGAGGCCTATAACGGTCTAGGAAAGGATGCACAGGCTGGTGGAGCGATTGGAGGTGGTTCCAGAGAGGAGCAAGACATGGCATTGGACAACCCGCTAAACCAGCTTTCGACTTTGGCCGGTCAGCTTGCCAGCATCCCGCCCGAAGCCCAAGGTGCACCCGTATCTCCCGGAGCGGAATCTCTACCCGACGAAAAACCCACATTCCTCGTCCAACAGCCTGTGATGGCACCTGCTGCTGTCTCTGTCAGCGCGGCTCAAGCTTCTTCTCCCATCACCCCCGAGCCCAGACCGGCTGCCCACAGCGGCTGTAGCCCAGGAGTTGGACCCTGCAGTGAGAGAACCAGCACTCCGAGCGGTACCAACAGTCAGCCAGGGACGCCCACCCCAGTACAGGACCCCCAGATGCTCCATCACTGCCCCCACTGTCACATATATTTCCCTGACAACATCCTCTACACCATCCACATGGGCTGCCATGGCTATGAGAACCCTTTCCAGTGTAACATATGCGGACACAGGTGCAGAAACAGCTATGATTTTGCCTGTCACTTTGCGAGAGGCCAGCACAAATAAGGACACGTGGGTTATACATAATACAATTCTAGTATCTGGAACATTCCAAAGACAAAATCCCTCCTTTGTAATTACTGTATTTGACATGTTATCGGTATGTTATGCTGAAGTCAGTAACCCACATTCAGAGTGTACATTTTTTGGTATTTGAAAAGGTTAGAATGAAAATGGTGTCCTCACATTAAAAACTATCATCCTGATTAATCCAGTTTGAGGTCTTGAGAATATTCTCTGATTTTTAAGATTTTGCCTCAACTCTCTTGTATAAGTGCCAGAGTTCAGTAATCAGTGCCTAGTTATTTTCTGGAAGTTGATACTTTCACAAATTTTGTATTCTTATTTTTTACATTTCACATTCAGTGACATGAATCAAGTAAATGTTATGGCTATTCTTACGTTTGGATTTAGATGTTGTATAATGACATTGCCACATTTTAATATTTTTTTCCCTCCTTATAATTTAAAATGATAGCAAATTATTATTTGTTTCTTAGGACAGAGAGCTGCTTTATTTAAACCTAACTTAAATCAACAAATTTGTGATTGAAGAAATGAACATTTCTAGCACTGTTTAGCAGTGAGATATAGTGTCCTTTAGGAGTGTTGTCCAAATTTACGGTAGTGGCCTGAGGTCTTCTCTTTAATTAGCACCATCACACATGACTGTACACACTGAGTTTGTAAAGCAGTGTTGACGATTGTGTTCTGAGCAGTGCAAGCACACTGTTCACTCTCTTTCATTTTCTCTTCATCGCTACCACCAGTGCCATGCTGTAGATGTTATTTGTAATGTTTTTGGAAGCGTCTGTGGTGCTACTATTTAAACATTTCATATGCCTGTCTGCATAATAAACTATATGATAAGATAAGTATTGTATAACATGTTTTTCGGTGGATTTAATGTTGAGTGTCAATAAAACCTGACTTATGCGATGTGTACTTAAATGTTATGCTTGTTTTGTCACTTAATTCTCAAAACAGAAAATATGTTGGTTATAGCTTATAAGGCAAGTATACCATTTTTTTTTTTTTCTAAAATAATGCAACATGATTTGAGTTGATTTATAATGATATATAATTTGGAAGTGACTTGTTTGTTTAAATAAAAGCAAAATAAAAATAACTTTATACTGTATTTAATGCGCTTTGACAAAGCAGTGCATTTGGAGAAGGATTGCTTTAATGAATTCAGGAAAAATACATCATTAGGAAAGATAATGTTATATGATGATACAAATCAGATATTAAAAATCAGATGATCAAATCACTGTTGCCTTCATCTTCTCATGCTGTCTGTGAAAGCATGTCACTGTCCTATGCTCCTGCGCAGTGGGGACAAAGAGAGACATAGTTGTAGAGTACTAATAATTCAAACTTGAACAGCTAGAGACGCCACAGTAAATTCTAGCAATATGTACAAACATGCTTTTAATAAGATTAAAATGTATGTTATATACAAATTGAAGATATTAGTTACACATTTTATAAAATCGATCAATTCATCAATCAGTCAATATGTATTATCAATTTTACAAAATAATAATGTAATTAATATCATCGAAACTATTTGTGACCCCTGCTGGCATTATGTCTGCTCGGTTACTTTTGAATGAAAATTATTTTTGTAATAATTTTAAGTAAACAAAAATAAAGTGTGTTCAGGGCCGGAATGTCTGCTTCTGTTTTGTTACACGTCCTATTTACTCATGTTGTTTATCAGAATCTTCATTCTCCTTTTGTGGAAAAAGTACAAGTATACAGGTTTGGAACAACATGAGGTTGCGAAAATCATTGCTTTATGATCATTTTTCTCAGAGATTCCTCTGACCTTTGAGTTTGATTGGCCCCAGCGTCACAGTATTGGTGTGGTAGGTGCTTTCAAGAGATCTCTTGTGACGGTAGTGGCAACCTTGGTGGCAGCGAGAGTTGTAATCGTTATCGGGGCAGATGATCACCTTACACTGAAGGTACACATAGGCATGAGTCCGGAGG
>JAUCMT010000036.1:7061980-7073408 GCA_032357475.1 Enteromius thamalakanensis
GTAGGCATTGTCATGATAATAGTTTGGGTAGTTTGGACTGGAAAACAGCCCAGAACCATACAGGTGTCCTCCACACTTAGGGTGAGGATCTAAAAAAGAGGATTGTGTTAAATATTACAGACACAGTCACAAATAAGTAATCGGATACAAATGTAGGCTCAATCATTTCAAAACACTAGTAACAGCAGTACCTGATGTTGTGTATGTTGGGCAATACCCTGAATAAAGAGAAAGAGATAGAACTTGATCAGTTTAAACCAGAAGGATCATTTTAATAATAATTTACCAAAAAAACACAGTATACAGTCACAGTATATATTTATATATTGTACATAATCCAGTACAGATTATGTTAGATTGGTAAAGGACTGTTTCACCTGTTTTTGAGAAACTTACAGTGAAAATCATTGCAACAGTTGCCATAGTACTGACAATCATAGTTGCATGAACAGCTGCTGAAATGGTGTCCGCAGTTATGCAGGCAGGAGGGACCTGCTATAGTAGAGAGAGAAACAGATTTTACTTATAATGTCATCAATAGGCTTGTGATATGTGTTTTTGTGTTAAATATATTGGTGTGTATATTCAGTTAGAAAAGCCACACTGTACTCAATATTGTTCTGGTGATTGTTAAACATTTAAATGCCATTAATCTTTCCATTAGTCTCATCAGTGTCAGTTTAATTTAAACAAATGGCAACAGCACCTGTTGTTTCCATTTCTACTTCTGTTGTTTTATCAAAGGTTACTGTAGTTTCAGTTGTTGATGAGCAGTAGTCTGTGTGAAGAGAAGAGATAAACGGAAAAAAGGAAAATAATGCCACAGTTCTGCTTTAATTCAGCTAAATGTATTTCATTGCATCGGTCTGATCCTGAGGTACTCACCGTAATAGTCAGGGCAACAGTTGCCATTATAATGGCAGTTATAGGTGCAAGAGCAGCTGCCAGCATAGTATCCACAGTTATACCTGCAGGAGGAGGCTAGTGGAGAAAAGTTATCAGTACATTTGTGTTGTACACATTACACAGAGAGCTATATAGAGTGCTTTATTGATTAGTGTATACATTTTGTTAGAAGAGTAAAGCTGGAATAAGGTTTGCCTATAGTATATTATATATATATATACCTGTTGTAGCTGTCTCTTCAGCTGTATTTATATTTGTTATAGTCTCTACAGCTGTAGTTATTGAGCAGTGGCCTGAGTAAAAAGAGGAGATAAAAAACAACAAGTTTTTGACTCAGCAAAATTGATTTAATCACAGGAAATGCAATTAACCATTTGCTCAAAAGTTTTATATTTGTTTTTACAAGATTTAATTCTGAAGTATCTGATCAAAAGGAACTCACTGTCGTAATCAGGGCAACAATTGCCATGAAAGTGACAGTTGTAGGAGCATGAGCAGCTTCCAAGATTGAATCCACACTCATACCTGCAGGAGGGGAAATCTAGCAGAGACAGAAACAAAGATATAATCCTCCTGCATCATCAAACTAAAAAAAGGTCTGAACCTGACAGACAGATAGTAAAGATGTAGGTGCACCTGTTGTATCTGGCCAGCTGGTTGTTGCTAAGCAGTATGCTGTATTTAGGGAAGATAAATCAATTTAAATTTGTGAAATGACCCATAAGCTCACTACAAGAGAGAGATGTAAGTATGAAACTTACTGTTGTAGTCGTGGCAACAGCTTCCATAGTTCTCACAAGAGTGACTACATGAACAAGTGCCGAAGTCATGTCCACAGTTATACCGGCATGAATAGGCATCTAGAGAACAGAAAGTGATGCCATTATTATGAGTAAGAATTTAACAATTACTTCTCTGGTTCTAATTGCTCCTGTTTCTATTTATAATTGTTGCAATACTACTTTGTCAAAGAAATGCAATTACACTGCCAAATCATGCATTAACATTCATTGCTGTAATGTGACATACACAATACCTTTTTTTGTCTGTATGTCCAACATTTATGAACAGAGAAAGTATATTATATATATAATCAATGGAGTAGAACATAATGCTCCAGCAAGCAACTGTTTTCCCTTAATTAATCATTTTCTGCATGGCCATTATGATAATATTACTGGCATGTAATGATATTTATATATTATTAATTTATTTATATAATATATTTATATGCATAAAATTTGGCACAAAATATTGATAGATAGACAGATAGATAAATACTTGTAGATTCTTCTGTGGCCAGCCAGTCATCTATATAAAACAAAATGAATAAATCATTTAAATTCAAGTTTAAACATCATACATACATAAAACCCATGCCCCACAGTATAAAATGTTGAAGGATATTTACATGTTGTCCAGGACCATGACCAAGCGGGTTTTGCTGTAATTTGATAAACAGACATGAGATTTAATGTAGTGTAAAGCATGTCTTTCTTCATGTGCAATTTGTAAATGTTTTTCTCTAATGTCTATAATTGCAAAGTCAGCTATTTGAACTAAAAATTATGTAGTGAAACACAGGATGTTCAAGCTAGCATCTGTTGCGTATGTTGTAAAGTTTTCTCCAGGGAATGATAATCTTACCTTGAAAGGTAGTTAGAAGCAGACAGAGAAGAATATTCTTAGCTTCCATCTTCTTCTTCTGATCAAGTCTGTCTTCAAACTTTCAGTCATCACTTAAATAGTCAAACCTAGCCTAAGATTCATTTCCTTATGACACATGAATATCCTGGAGCCTGTGCTGGGAAAAAGCTATAGAGGTGCATAATCGTGGAAAAGACACAGCTGAATTTTATGCAACTTTTATTACTCTTGACTCTGTTGACACAAAGTTTGAGATTATAGAGTGATTATGTTAAATATATTGTACAAGTACAACGTACAATATATTGTAGACTACACAAAATGCTAAGAGAAGATGAAGGTCTTTGCAATCTTTTACCAAAATAAACACAATAATCCAGAAAGCACAGGTACAACAATGGGCAACATAACAGCATGCATTAACTTAATACTGGACAATGAACAGATACAAACTCAGGGCTTAAATAAACAGGGAAGAATGAAGAGGTGCAGGTGAACATAATCTGTAACCATGAATAAAAAGGTGTTGGGAAAATAGGAACAAATGAATCAAAAAATAAAAAAAAAATATATAAAGCTATAAAGAATGAAAATGTGCTTTGAACAGAAAAGCACTGTCACATTGAGCTGAAGTAACTATCTGTTTCTGATCACACTACTATTATAAGCTTTGTGTCAACAGATAAATCAATACTGTAAATAACTGCAACATTCAGCTGTGTCTTTTCCACAGTTAGCCTATGTAGTTTCAGGAACTAGGATATTGATCTATCATAAGGATATCCTTCTTTACTGTACTTATTATTGAGGCCATAAGGGTGACTAGTACACTCAATAAAAGCACCCAAATTATGTAAGGTTTGGGGAAGCGGATTTTTAAATGGCAGTGAAGGGATGCAACTGACACTGATGGGTCCCATGATAATGACAACATGGTGGATATATGTCACATTCATGTAAACCATGTAAAACATACAGTCACAAGGTAGTTACTTAGTCAAAATAAGTGCCTATTTAATATAAATTGTAACACTAATTGTTAATTGTCTGTTTGCTAATCGCCTGACTCTGCTTCGTTCTCTGACATCTCTCTAGCTCTGCCTCTTGCATTCCTGTTTGCTGTCCTCGACCTCGCCTGCTGTACCCTGCACTCTGTGAGTGGTTCTTAATAAATTATATTTTGCATTTGGCTCCAAAAGCTTCAGTCTCATTCGTGACAAGTATATAGGTAATGCATACTACATTGCTGTCACATAATACATAGATCTAATATAAACATGGGATTTCTTTCTAAACACAACTTCAGTACTGATAACATTTGGTCTGCAATGATGGTCGTCTACATAAAGGTCATTTGCACTCAGCCCAAGTGAGTTCAGGTAAGACCTCTGAATGACAATGACCATGTTGTCTGAGAAACAATCCACACGACCTGCAGAGCAAAGCATCTCCTCAATGTATTTTTGTGCATTTAAGCATTTATTTAAATTCAGAAACAAAATATGTTGCATGTTTAAAAATGTTACCTTGATCTTCAGTCAGAGAGTTTGTGAAAAGGGCCTTGACAAACAAACACACATATCTATATATATATATTATAGTTTTGTTTCATGTATTAATTTTTGATAAGTCTACTCATTATTCCTATGTTCCCTATAAAATATAGACGACATCAACAACAATAACAATTAATAATAATAATAAAAATAATAATAATATTATAAGTATAAGTATAAATATTATAAGTGCCTGTATGAAAAAATTAAAACGAGAGAAAGAGAGAAAAAAAATCAGACACATTTAACCTGACGCAGTGACGTATGCAGCCACTTCCGCTCCTGCAGGAAAAACACTCGTGAAGTTTGTGAACGGGGGACACGAGCAGGAGATGGGCTGAACCGAACCACTTCAGCGATAATAAACCGAGTGAGTAGTTTGAGAAATTACCCTTTTTGGTACATCTTTCTCAGTGTAATAGCGTTTATGGATATGGAGCTATGTTAAAGTGTAAACACGGATCCTGCTGTAAATTCACGGCAGGATTAAATGGAGACAGGGCGAGGTTGGGCTTTTCCGCGCTGTTGCTAACTGACAGACGTGGATTTTAGACACATCATCCTTCTAATGCTATAACACTGTTGATCAAAAATAGATAGTCTACTAAGGATCTATCATATTTGTCATATGGCGCTAGATTGTATCTCTGGGCATGCCTCCATCGCCATTATAATTATATGACTAACATGACAACAAAAATGTCGATTTGTTTAAGCAAGGAAAGATTTGAGTCTCATGTGTGGATAGATTGTCAGTTTCCGTTCTTATCTCGCTTTTATTTCGATTTTATTTCATCTGGATTTTTAAATTTCACCAATTTAAGAGTAGTTTTCCATTTACTTTATAATTTAAAGATGGCAGTCATGTAAATCTTGGTTAAAAGTAAAAATAATTGTAGCTTGCGTATGTGCACCTAAGTCAGCTTGATAAAAATGTTTGGAAATAAAAGAGAACGGTACCCCAATATATATTATTTTTAAATAATAAGTGACCACAAACCACTGAAAATGTTATGGTAATTGGTTATGAGACTTCAACCGTTTAAAGCAACTGCTGTGGCAACATCTCTGATGTTGTACAGTCTGAGTTATGATTTTGTATTATCATAAGCTTTCTCTTTTTGGCTGGCAATTACCACAGGCCAAACAATGTACACCTGACCTAAAATGTGTTGAAATGTTGTGTAGCAGATGGTCATTGTGTTTGAGGGCATCATTTTTGTTGATGTGTTTGTAAATGGGCATGACGAGTAGTCAGCAAACATTTGGCTTTGGTTTACAGACAATAGTTGACCACATTCACCATGATCTTTCACTGCACTTTCCATGACCCTGTTTTGAGGTGTTCTTACATGTTTTAGTGGACATGCACAGTTGTTTGCATAATGCATTAATTTTACATTCCAGAGAAGCATTCTTACATTTTGACATGTTTTTTTTTCTCCACCTTACCACCTTAGTCAACTTTTGTTTAGGCTACATTTTGTTGAAGTTTATCCAAAGGTTAGTTAGGATAAACCGAGAAATCAAGGAAAGACAGTGGGAGAGAACATTGTTTGTCTAGTGAATGTCCTTGAGATATTGTTTAATACAGATGAAACGGATTTGTTTACTGTACAGATGCACAGTCTACACACACTGGAATGATTGTGTCAGTATAGGCTTATACTTTGAATTAAAAATTTATTTTCATAAACTGAAATCAAATTATTAATGGAAGCAACTTGTTAGAAGTGTTTGAGATTAAGCTTTTTTTTTTTTCAGCAAGTGTTAGTTCCTGATTCCCTAACGATAATTGGTACAGCTATAGCTAAAACGTAATTAAATTGTAAATAAACGTAAATAAAATACAGCCATATAAAACTATACTGTAAATTAAACCAAATCGAAAAGGATGAATGCATAAATCACACAAAAAAGAAATTCTGTCATTAGTTACTCAACTCCATGTCGTTCCAAACCCATAACATCTTTATTTTGTCCACAAAACAAAAATGAAGGTATTTTAATTTGACCTGAGAGGTTATGAAGTCTGTTGCATTATGATTTTTGAAGCTTCAAAAAGTTTCTAACAGCATTTAAGCTGTTTATTCATCCTAGTCTTCTAAATATAGTTTTTATGATCTCTTTGGTGGGATGGGCTTTAATGGTGGGACATTGGACAAAAAAATATAGTTTTTTTAGTTTTAAGTCTTCAAGTTTGTAATGACAGGTAATTGTGACGGTAACTGATTACAGAACTAACCCTTTAAAACAAACAACAAATTGAAAATGTAAGAACTGTAATAACCTTAACCTGTCTATGTGCATGTTTGCAATTGCTGAAACAGCTTAAGGGCAAGAGCTTGGTGCAACCCTTCTGACAAACTTACATGATTCAAAGCAAATGTGTGAGGTGTGTGCTCTTGTCTGTTTTGCCTGAAATGCTGCACAAATATGCCAACCTTTGGTTTGTAATAATATGAGCGAATTAGATACAGAAAGCACATCTTGTGCTGTGCACATGCAAACACGCAGTCTGGGTTAAAGAGATGTTTCATGTGCCTTATCTATGACGTTCATCTTTGTCAGTGAAATGGCAGATTTGTTTTCTAATCAGGAATTCAAAGAAGGATATGTGCATGCAAACCAACCTAAACTTGTGTAGTAAGTGTCTTCTTGTATGTGTGTGTGTGTGTGTGTGTGTTAAAGTACATCAAATAACATAAACAAATTAAGCTCTACATGTAATTCTAACCTTCTTACACACACAGACACACGCGTCTAAGAGCCAGAGATAAGGAGTTTGGCCTCTTAAATTCTTTGTGTGTGTGTGTTAATGTGGTTGGTCTAGTCTAAAACAAAATGAATCCTGCTTAGAACGTGACCAGACCTGTCTTGGATCTGCCCAATCTAAAATGAAAATCAGGAGGAGAGAGAGAATAAGGGATCCGAATCCTCTCCAGCTGTTTCCCTGCTTTTGCCGTCTCTGATAAGCAGCACATCAGCAGATAGCAGCTCAGAATGAGATATCTGTGTGCTTTTGTTCAGACCAGAGTGCTGTATACGTCATGTTTTGCTTTTGACGGTAAAGGCCTGCATACTCTTAGACCTAGAAGAACAGGGCTTTTCTAGAACCTATGAGCATTCCAGAACACAAGGCTGATTCTCTGGAACCCAGGGCGGGGCCGAACAGCGCTCCATGCTAATTGGTCAAGTGACTCATGGTCATTGTTGCCTCTGCAGGGCGATGACACAGCACGCCTTGTCTTCCTTCACAGCCTTTGTCTGTTTATGACTTACACTCATGCCATTAATGCCCCTACCCTCAGAATACTAGAGGAGAATGGTGGATTTATTCTTGGTTTTGCCAGGCCGACACATTATGTGCCATATTCACATTTTGTCCGAATTTTTTAGTGAATATTATATAAGACAGCTCAAGACGGCACATTTCTAAAATCGTTAAGTACACTAAATTTGACCAGACCAAAAGTAATATTGTGATTTTTAAAATGCCTGTTTTCTATTTTATTGTCTTTTAAAATATAATTTTTCTTTTCATGGTGAAGCTGAATATTAAGTTGCCATTACTTCAGTGTCACGTGAGCCTTGATCAATCATTAATATGCGGATTTTGGTGCTTATGAAACAGTTATCAATATTAATATATCCTGCTTAATATATTTTTGAAACCCTAATACGCAATTTTTTTTCAGGATTCCTTTAAAAGAGACTTTAAAAGAAACCTTTTTTTGTAACAATGTACAAGTTTTATTGATCAATTTAATACACACTTGCTGAATAAAAGTATTGATTACCTAATTTCTAATAAGTTAGCAAGAATTAATTGAGGATAAAATAAATTCTATTAAATAAATTATAATTGTACTTCTCTTAATTGAAAGTACAGTTGTTTTTCTACTTCAAAAGCTCTCTTGTATAATAATAAAAAATACATATTATTAATTTAAAAAAAAATCTATGGTCTTACCCAAAGCAGCTCTGTGATTCATATCCTGTGCAAAATACTTTGACACATCAGAGAAAGAAAATATTTTTCAGCTGAAAGAGCACAAGAAAGGGAGAGAGAGGAAGAAAGAGAGGTCATCGAGGAAGGAAGGGGGATTTTTAAAACCACATAAGTGCATCAGCTCATCAACTGTTAGTCTGACTAACCTCTCTCTCTTTCCAATCTTTGTATCCTATCCCATGCTCCTCCCTTCCCATCTCCATCTCTGTCTTGAGCAGTTACTGATATCAGAGAGAGGGGGAATGAGTAGTGTGAAGAGAGGGGGACATGCCTTACGTGGACCGGCAGAACCGCATCTGCGGTTTCCTAGATATCGAAGAATTGGAGAACAGCGGCAAGTTCCTGCGGCGCTATTTCATCCTGGACACGCAGCAGGGTAGTCTGGTCTGGTACATGGATAACCCACAGGTATGATCCATCTAAAATCCAAGTGAATACTGGGTAATGTAGTTCTGCTTCACCTTCTAATGTTGTTCTTTGTTCTTCTAGAACCTGCCTGTAGGTGCCAAATACGTGGGTTCCCTCAGTCTCACCTACATATCCAAGGTAAGCTTCCACATTTTCACACACACAAGAGTTTTCACACATTCTGTCATTTTTGTGTCAATGCTTTTGAGAAATTCCTACAAGGCCCCCACTCTTGTCTTAGGTCAGTGATGCCACCAAACAGAGGCCAAAAGCGGAGTACTGCTTTGGTAAGACTTTCTCACATCTAAACTCACTTGCACTTTACACTCATTCTGGTACAAAGTTATAAGTTTCTGATTATAATGTAAGTGGGTGTTTTTGTAATGTTATAATACTTTAGCTCAGAATCTCTTTCAGTCTTTACTGTAGAAGCTTAAGCCCGATATTTTAATTTTTTCCATAACTATAATATTTTTTAGTATAATTTTTATATTTGTGACCATGAACCACAACAACTGTCATAAGGGTCAATTTTTTTTTTATTGATATTTGTAGATCATCTGAAAGCTAAATAATGTAATGTATGGTTTGTTAGGATAAGGCAGTATTTGGCTGAGATCCAACTATTTGAATTCTGAATTCAAATTTATTGAGAAAATCTACTTTAAGTTTGTCCAAATTATGTTCTATTACTAATACAATCTATTGTTGGCTGTTGCTACAAATATACCCCTGCTACTTCTGACTTTGTGGTCCAGGGTGGACCATTTGGTTATTTTTTAGTCGCTAAATGTTAAATGTGAAAAACTTTCCGGCTGACAGGGACTTTTCTTATCTTATTCATATAATGCTTTGATGTTATCATAAATTTCTCAAGCGAGAACAGACCTTAAGAGTTGCAGCTCAATTCTCAGTGTTTGATTTGAAGGGTTTGTGGTTTAAATCCTAGCTAGGTGTT
Source organism: Enteromius thamalakanensis (assembly GCA_032357475.1). NCBI lineage: Eukaryota > Metazoa > Chordata > Actinopteri > Cypriniformes > Cyprinidae > Enteromius > Enteromius thamalakanensis. Next base: position 7,071,468 of record JAUCMT010000036.1, read on the forward strand.
ATACAGAAAGATTATGCGTTTAGTTTAAGTTAATGCTTTTACTGTAAGCACTGCTCTTAAAGTTCTACAAATGGATTGTAATAGTATGTTGATGCAGTGGTTCTGTTCTCCACCTAAGATTTTTTTTCCAACTCCTCTCTTTCACCCACACTTTGAGGTGATTTTAAGCCCATACTCGTTCTCACAGCTTATACACACAAACTTTTGTGTTTCTTTCCACGTACAGTTACTTCTGTGCACATGGTAACCTTCTGCGCAACATGAGTGGAAACAGGAAACGGTGGTCTGGTCACTTGATAGATGTGTGTATGTGTGCACATGTGCTTCTAAAATCTTGCTCTCTGCAGGATGCTTCTGTAGTAATCTGAACTTCATATTGAAGTGTTTATGAAATCCTGTTTTTTGGTTTTGTTCATCAAAAATAACCACCAGTCCTTCTAACTTTTTAACAGTTGCTTTATCCAGATATAGCTTAAAGTTATAGTTCAAGATATGGTTTAAAATATAGTTATATGGGCTTAGGGTTAAGATGAATAGATAACTCTATTTTTACCATGAAATGCACAATTTAAAAAAATAAATAAATAATTTTTTTGCCGCTCTATTACACTCTAAAATGATAAAAACTTTTGGGTTTTACAAAATTTACAAAACCGGTTTGATCTGGTTCACAGGTTCCACTCACTCACTTGCAACAGCTCACTTGAGTTGAAGATTGTAAGTGATTCATGACTTTTATTTTGAGTCACAAAGCAATCATTTTCAAAATGTCATTGTAATAAAAATATCATATAAACACTTAGAAATGCATTCTATCAGCATAATGTGAACCGCTTTCACACGTGAGAACTATTGGTGGAAGGCAAAAATGTCAGTACAGCTGCACATAATGAACTTTGTACATGCACAATGGAGTTTGTTGTGATGCAGAGAATTCTAGCATTTACCATTTCATTTGAGAAAAACTCTGAAAGCTGCTGCAATTAACAGATATGGCTGGGGGAAAAAAATCTATTAGTCTACTTTACTGACTGAGCATGGGTAGATGATCCATAAATTAGTCTGAGCTCTACAACAGGCTATCTGTGAGCTTTTAGGATTTATGGGCGTTTTAAAAATACACTGAGACCTTCCTTCGATACACTGATATTTCTCAGAACTACTCAAATTAGAGTTACGGCCTTTGCATTATGGAAAATGGGGTTAAGCTCTTTCTCTCTGTCTTTGTGCAGTCATCAATGCAGGAATGAGGAAATTCTTTCTGCAGGCTAATGATCAGCAGGATCTTGTGGAATGGGTCAACGCGCTCAATAATGCAACCAAAATCACCGTGAGTACACACGCAAAATGCACAAGTGTGAGCATGTATTTGTCTATAATCGTTTATAACCTCATACAAAAAAGTACCACTCTAAATCCCCCAAATGTCATATAACAATTTCAACAAAGTATACAAGTAAATGCAGCATAATGCTTAAGAGTTTTATTTTAATGCTTAGCCAGACTGAATTTGATTGACCAAAAATACAGTAAAAACAGATTAAAAATGTACTTCAATTATAATTAAATGTTATTTAATAAAAAACATTTTAGTTAAGGCTTAAAATGTTTGGATTTTATTTAATGATTCTTATTTGATGATTTGATGTGCAAGAAATATTTATTATTATCAATAAAAAAAAAAATTGTGCAAAACTGTGATACTTTTTTCATGAGTCTTTTATAAATAAGAGGTTTAAACGAACAGCATTTATTTGAAAGATTAGAAAGGATTCTTTTTAAAATTGTTATTTATTTTTATTTATTAGAACAATGTAGAGGTTTTAAATGTCACTTTGTAAATATATGAATATTTATATATGAATAGCTGAATATATATATATATATATATATATATATATATATTTTTTTTTTTTTTTTTTTAGTTATATGTTTTTATTT
>JAUCMT010000036.1:7073508-7090219 GCA_032357475.1 Enteromius thamalakanensis
AATTTTATTTATTTTTTTTAAGTTATAAGTTTTTATTTATTTATTTTGGCATGCAAATATAGATCAAATTAGCTATTGTGTCTCCCTTTCAAGCTTCTTTTAAAGCCTTGCCTTGTTTGCGTTATTTAGCTAGCTATTATTAAATGAGCTCACATGTTAATCTGATCCCAGACTGCTGCACACAGGAACATTTAAAGAAACAATGAAAGCATTCAACAAGTTCATTCAGTCAGTGTCAGGGGTTCTGTCAACACTGCAGACTTGTTCAATGAGCAGGAGATTCTGGTCCGTATTCTCTGGGACTTTATCTGTTAGATGTAACTCAAATAACAATGTTCCAGTGTTTACAAGCAGATTGCTGTAAGAAAACACGTGCAGACATACACATATATACATGCACAGGAAGTTGAAAGTTTATCCCAAATAAAAACTGTTTAAACACTGCGTTCCTTACCCTGATGCTGTTTTCCGTGTGCGAGTCACTTGGCTTACTAATGGGAAGTTGTATTGTTTGAACGACACTCACCTCTGAGTCATCATCATTTCAGAATGCCCACTTACACATACCCTACAACATCTCTTCTGCTCTTTTTCACTCTCTCTGTATCACTAATAAATCACACTTCCACATGCAATGACAGGAAAAGCATTCACTGTAGGCCAGACACTCCAGAGCGTGGGCTGATGGATTGAAGGGCTACACAATAAGCTGTTCTTGTGTTATCCTGTGAGTCTCACAATTGATGGTTAATTCGTCATTCAAGTTTTTTTTTTTTTTCCTCCATTTTTTTGTGGCATTACTTTGCATTTCAAGTCTTTTGCTGCTGCCCTGATTTTGCTCATCTTTGAAAACTCCTTCTCACTGAATCTGTTATCTTCTTATCTTTTTGTCTCTCCCAGGTTCCCAAGTCTTCTGATGCTGTTCACTCTGAGAGTCAGAAGTTGGCTTCAAACGGAAACAAGAAACAGGTCCCATACAAGACCGAGATCATTGCAGGAGTAGCTGTCGTCACACAGACACAGGTAAGACCTTTGTTAGTTTTCGATTAAGATGTTTTTGGTGAAATCCAATAGCTTTCTGACCCTGTATAGACAGTCAGGAATACACACGCTTGCATGGTATCATTGCGTCATTGCGCATCAAAAACTGATTTGATAGAGTAGCAGTTGTTAAGATAAAGTAGTTATTTTTGTTTTCTTTGTACACAAAGCATTCTCATCTCAGCTTCATAAAATTAAGATTGAACCAACAATGACACATTAACTGTTTTAACAATGCCCTTGTTATCTATCTAGGCCTTGAATGTGGTAGTGAGCAGGTTGATTGAAATTATGGACTAAGAATTAAAACTGTATGGGTAGTTTTTAAATTGTAGAGCATTGTGTTTTTCTGCATGTTCTTATGTTTGCTTTTTCTCTTTTGCCTTTTTTCAGCAGGATGGAGAGGTGGGACACAGTGTTGGAGGAGAGAAGGTGGGTTTGAGGAAGGCTCAAAACCATCCACCATATTTGCACCCCAGAGCAGGGCAGGATCAGGCCATTATTAAAGCAGGGTACTGCGTCAAACAAGGGGCTCTGGTGAGTCTAAGAGACTTTTATAACCTGGGTTTTGTTGAGTTAGGGTTGTGTGTTCAAAAATGCCAAATATTATTATATTTGAAACGGGGAGAGAATTCATTATAGGTTACTGTTTTGCTCTTATAACAGATGAAGAACTGGAAAAGGAGATATTTTGTTCTGGAGCAGAACTCAATGAGTTACTTCAAGTCTGATCTGGTATGTTTTGTGTTTATTCTTGATTTATGCAGCAGTTACAATACGATAGCTCAAAGCCATGTACTATTAAAATTTTAGAATAAATGGCTACTTTTTTCATGTGATGTTGATTTTGACATCTAAGTTAAATTGTACTAGCAAATGTATTTATTGAAGAAATATGCCTCTCTACTGTTAGGAATGGTCTGCTCTTTTATGAAAGAAACAATTAAGAGTTGTAGGGTATTTTCTTTTGCATTTGGGTTTTTCTTTTTCTTTTTTCTTTTTTAATCTGAACAAAAGATAAAGCAAATACCAGCACTCTGTCTCAACATGAACAGTACTATACTTGAGAAATTCCAGGCAGCTGCCAGTTGTGTCTGATTCAGCTGCATATGTATCAAAGGTGTCTGGCTGTTAGAGGATAGAACTTGGTCCAGTTGGGTGGTTCTTGGCCAGAGTAAGCTGTAAAAATGGCACTCCATGCCAGTAGATCTTGCTCTGTGAGTCTTTTGTCTTTTCTCACTTCTCTTTCAGGAGAAGGAGCCTTTGCGGATTATACTTCTGAAGGAGGTCCATAAGGTGCAGGAGTGCAAACACAGGTACAAACAGAATGACTGAGCATTCCTATTATTATACACTGGACGTGACACAACAAAATACAATAGAACCTATTTTGCTGTCTTTACTGGATGCGGCACAGCTAATTCCCAACAGAAAACTGCTGCTGCATTCTCTTTATGACTTATTGACACAACAACTGCTGAGTCCTGTATACACACTGTGTTAGGTTCTTTAAAAAAATTTTATTTATTCCTATAATGAAAGATGAAATTTCAGAAGCAATTACTTCAATCTTTAGTCTCACAGAAATCCTCCTTCAGTCAATCAATCAACTATTCAGAAACCAACCAATCAGCATTATGTTAAAATAAAATTACTGTCTCATCTGAAAGTTTCCATCCATGGCACTTGCATTAAATGTCTCGTTTCATATGCAAGTTATTCTCTTCCTGTTTCACTTTCAGTGAAATCATGATGCGAGACAACCTGTTTGAAGTCGTCACAACCGCCAGAACATTTTATGTCCAGGTGAGAAGTCTTGTCAAGAATCAGCATATACTTCTGGTACCAAAGATCTTGGGTGCTGAAGTGGATTTCTCTCTTTTGTGAAAAGAAATATTACTGTCTTGTATGTAGGTTCTACACTGTATCTCTGAACCATATAGGCATCTGTAGGCTCAAATCTTGGCCATTTGTAACTCTTGTTTCGTTTAAAATATATAAAACCTTTCCATCTTTTTTTTGCCCTTCTGTTTCAGGCTGATAGCCCAGAGGAGATGCACAGCTGGATCAAGGCTATTTCAGGAGCCATTGTGGCTCAGAGAGGCCCAGGCCGGTCTGCAGCCTCTGTATGTACACACACACACACACACACACACATTCAAAAGCAGGTAGTCACTATGCCTGTGAACAAAACAATGGAGCATGAATTCATGAGTCAGGCCATGAGAGCGTGTGGAGAGCGTGTGATTATTTTTATTTATTTTTTTCCCCCAAAAAGACCCTCAGGAGTTTGTCTGCATATATATATATATATTTTTATTTATTTTTTTCCCCAAAAAGACCCTCAGGAGTTTGTCTGCATATATATATATATATATATTTTAAATGTAATCATGTGCTTTTCTTTCTCTTTCTCTCTCACATGCACACTCATACAGACACATGAGTGAATAATAATATGACTGCAGTGGTTTGGGTTTAAGATTGCTCAGAAGTGTTACTGTACTTTGGAAACTGAGTACACTTATGTATGGGCCACAATCTGTTCATTTCATACTTTTTCTCCAACTCCCCTCTGAACCTAGTGACCCCAAAACGTATTTGGACACTTAATGTATAAAAGTCATGAATGCATTTTGTAGAAATACAATTCAAGTAGCATTTGTTGGAAATGAAAGAGCACATATTCAAGCTAAACATTCAGATGTAGAGGCAAGTAGCAACAACTTTTTTCTTCTCTATTGTGACATATTTTAGTGAAACTGATTATTAAAAAAGAAAAGTACAGTAGAAGTGTTTCCTGCTTGGTTGCTGATTGGTTGAAAAAAAGATCTGAATGCAAGCTTGCAGTCATTTGTAAGATGTAGACAGCACTTGACAGATCAAAGATTAGCAAAGTCAAGAATAAGTCATCAGATATTAATGGAGTTATAGCATTTTTATAAATTTACTAGTTATGCATGGATAATTGTTCACATTAGGAATCACAATAATATTCATTCACAATAAAAGGCATTTCCTTTTCATACTGATTATAAGTTTTAAATTATAAAACAGTAGATACTGTATATTATTCAAAAGTAATAATGTATTTGTTTGTTTTTTTCTTGCAGATGCCACTTTAATATTTTGTTATGTTAATGCAATAACATTCATACATTTATTGTCCAAATACATTTTTGGGGCGCCTGTGTCTCTTTCTCCCTTTGTTCTTCTAATGTAGCTTTGCACTGTTGTTTCAGATGCGTCAGGCCAGAAGGCATTCAAGCCCCTGTATTCAGAGATACACACCACGTGTCACTCAAGGCAGCACGTATGTGAGCTCCGCCCCTTTTGATCCGCCCCTTGTTTCCTCTTCCTCGCTTCGCTTTAGAAGAGTCGCTAACGCACAGCCTTTTACGCACGCGGACGTACTCACCTAGCTTAATCTTTTCCACTTATCCGCTTTTCCAGAATAACTTCACATACATAGGAACACCTAACAGTTCAAATGCAGAAATAAACTTATTCAGCAGGTCACATGCACAAATACATTGTTTTCCGCTGACCTTATGTCTTCCTGCTAATTCTACCTTTGTTTGGTTGTCAACTGTTTCTTCTCAACCCTGTGGCTCTTTGATTTGAACTAACGGTTAATATTGATGCACTTCATTTCTAATGCTTCAGCCTCTCTGCCAGCCCACTGCAGTCTCCTGCTACACACCCAAAACGCATGTTTCACACATTTCAATTGCTCATCTGTATTTCATTTATTCTTTTTTTAACATGGTTCATTAAAAATTTGACACTTTATTTTTTTTTTACAATTCTAAATGATCATCCAGGCTTATTAAAATAAACACACAACCATATTCATGGCCTATTTTGCTTCCATTATCTGATATTTATTAGTGAAACTGTGTATTAAATGAGATCTGTTTTAAACAGAGTTATTTTGTCCTCTAAAAAATTTATTTGATAAATTTTTATGTGGTCATTTTTACTTCATGTGGTCTTAACGACCTTGTTTTCTTCTCTATAGCATTATTTTTTTAAAATTATAAAGATTCAACTTATGTGTTTGCACATTTCTAAACCTCACAAATTTGCATACTATTTTGAGTTAGGTGTGTATTTGTGTGTTTTTTGATGAGGTTATGTGCTTTAGTTTTTGACAGTTGTGTTTTGGTGTCTTTTTTTATTTTTTTTTCTAAAAGTCATCCAAACTTCTGATTACTGGCTTGCAGTAAGCTTTTAGTTTTGTGAGGTAAACCCTTAGGTTCTCAGACATCAGGTCCTCAATCACTGCTGTTATTAGATTAGACATGTCTGTTCTTTTTTAGGTAATGCGTTTTGGACAGCCTGGAGCAATGACTAAGATGCTTTTTCCTGTTGTGTTGCAGTCCTCAAACTGATGATAATATTTTTATATCTGTGTATTAATTAGTAACTCTAAACTCAGAATGCAGTTCTAATGCAGTCTCAATATTTGTCATCTTTCTCTTATATTCACGCTGTCATTCAAACTTTGTCTTCCCACTCTTTTCTTTCATTATATTTACATCAACGTAGGGCCAGGCAATGTCAATTAAAAATAATTCAGATTTCAGAAAGGATAAATAAATAAATTATAAATTATATATATACATATATATAATGTATAAATATAAATAATTATATATATATATATATATATACATACACACACGTATTATAAAATATGTATAAATAAATAAATAAATAATTGTTTTTATCTATATATATCTTTAGTTATTACATTTCAGTAAAAGCAGAGACGCATTTACATAAATTATTAATTAATTTTGTATTTTACAGTGAATTAATTATTGAATGGTCAAGTACAGTTTTTCAGTATAATTAAAAATACAATAACATATTTTGTTAAGTTTAAAATTTATTTTACAAATCTAGGGCCCCAAAATCATAAATCATAAACAATTCATAAATAATTGCTAATTAAGAGTTTTAAAAATCATCAATGTTGTTTTGTGGGAGTGATGGAACATTTTTCAGAGTTCTGTGATGAATATAAATAGAAAAAATATAAATAAAAAAATCAATTGTATTTTTGCATATATAGAAAAATGATGTACAAAGGATCTGAAATAAACTATCTACCAGTTACCAGTTTGGAAAAATATATATTGTCATATTATAAATGCTTTTGTCACTTTTGATCTTGGTAACATACCCTGAATAAAAAAAAAAAGGATAGGTATATAAATATAATTTAAAATATAATTTTTGCATGATAAATCTTTAAAGAGATTTGATGTGAATCTTTTATGAATGGGCTGAAAAAATTATTAAAAAATATTCATACAAAAAGTCGTTTTTTGTTACTGAATGTTATGTTTAGAGATACTATTAAAGCTTACATTCTTCATGTGCTTCATCTTCTCAAATTTGAGAACTGTGACAGGGGGGTGCTGTTGTCCAAATTTGGCAAATTTGGTTTTTAGGAAAGTTAGTTGGCCAAATGAATCTCTTGGTTATTAGTGCCAGGAAAATCAATCGTTCAGTCCGGCTTCTACTTCTCTACTTCTCACGTTCTCTCTCATGTTGTGTTTTCCAGTGAGTGGGACAGCTTGGCTCTCTGAGTACTAACACTTCTGATCTGGTGCTCTGCTGGCTCTGGTCTCTGGTACTTTTCATCTTCTACTGCTAAGCTCATCTAAAACTTCTAATACGTTTCTCGGGTGTTCTTACTTACAGCTGAGACTGCTCTGAATCGTTACCACACTGCCTCAGTCTTAACGCTTTCCTAAAAACACTTCATTTGAATCTAAACTTACATAAATCTATTCTCGTTTCTCCCATTTAGGAGTTCGTTGTTGGCGGCTCCTGTTTCTACCGCCTGCACACGAGTCACGCCATCCCCTGGACGGCCAGCCCTGCCGTGTCAGCAAACCCAGAATGCCATGGTCCCACGAGGCCTGGCATGGGACAGCGAGCACTTCATGAGCCTGCTGCCCCTGCCCCGCCCACATGCCCGCCTGTCACTGCAAGAGACCCGCCTCTCCAAGTGACTCACGAATCTCCGTGGCGACGGCGTAGCAGCTTTGGAATGTGTGATGCTCCCTTGCCCCAACTTGATCTGGATAATGCAGATCTTCCTGTCAGCGAGGTCTGACAGTTTTACGTTCAACTTTTACCTCTGACACAAAAATATCAAGATGTGCGTGCCGAGTTTAAGTGATGGAAGGGTTCAGACACCAAAGATTCTTCCAAGTACCTCCAAGCCTTTTGAAAAGTGCTTAAAGTAAAGAATAAATTAAAGGATGAGGAGAAAATATCTCTTTCTGGGATTGTGTTGGAAGAGATGAAGATTTGCGCTGCCCAATGGAATGGAGTCAGAAAAGTCTGCTTGTGAGAAGCGATTCCTGTTAATATCTAAGAATTCCCCTTCTCTGAGCATTACATACTTCGTTTTTCCTGTGCTTTTTTTTTGTACAGTTTCCTATTTTAAAGCGTTATTTTATGTGCTGTTAATGTGACTAATTGATCCTGTGGACTAAGCTGGGGTTTATTTTGACTGACATCTTTTATCCACACTTATACATAAGGGTGCATTCTTGTAGCTGCAATACTATTGTTTGTCTCTTGCTCTGTTAAGTGATGAATGAAATCCATAGTTTATTTAATAACTCGATGGGTTTGGATAGAGTAAAACCAAGTAGACTGATGCTGAATATGCTGAATGTCATTTTCTGGCGTTCTGGCTGTACTTGTCATATCATATGAATGAGAGTTTGCTCATAATTGTTCAGTAATTGGGATTTAACTATGACTACTATGATAAAATGCTTTTCAGTGTATTTTTATCTTTGCACTGATTCATTTTTGCCCTCTGTCTAAAAAAGTGCCTGCGTCTTTTTCCGGCAGTTTTAACCCTCAGTTTTTTTTTCCTTATTTTGTGCTGTAACCATTTTAACCTTGTTTGTTTATATTATTTATTATAAGAAAAAGCAATAAACCAAGTCTGAATTTATGTTGTTGATTTTAAGTATCACATCTTAGCTTTCCATACAGTGAACTGATATATGGGAAATGCTTTGGGAGATTTTTCTAGACTCATCTGAATCGGTTAGTACAAATAAATGTTTTATTGCCCTCTGCTGGACGTTTAAAGCTACTGTCGAAAAACTATTGCTCATTGCGGCGCTGAATAATTGGACACCTGACTTGTTCATTGTAATGCTGTTTAATTAGATTAGGTAATTTGAGTAACCTGTCAAATGTAATTATTGGTTCTGTAACATGTTGTCCAAATACCATGGTTTTCCATGTCCTGTGCTTGTTGTCCCGTGTAAATTTACACTGACATCACTAAGACTGTTATATTGAGGATGTGATGTCACCAACTATTAGACCATGACAGCTGTGGCATCAGCTGGGATAATGTTGGGGAACATTTTTTCAAGATTTTGCAAGGCCTTTGGGGAAAAAAAGTAGAGCCCCACAGTAAAAATAACAGTTTTAAAATATAGTTCACCAAAAAATGAAGATCATTAATTTTTTACTTAACCTCACGTCATTACAGATCTTTAGTTTTCTGTAAAAGATTTTTTTTTTCTTCAGTGAACCATCACTTTAAGTCAAAATCGTTGGCTTTAATTTTTATGGGTAAATGTTAATTCATGTAAGAGTTATGACCTTATTGAACGTTTTTTGCTTTACTTTTGCAGGAGCAAAAACACGTCAGGAAACCAGTTTAAGGGTTTTTTTTAAGCAATATTACAAATTTCCTTTGCAAAGCCTTCTAAAATTCCTAAAACTGAATTTAAATGAATAGTAGCAATATATTAAAAGGTAAAAGCACGCAAATTTACTAAACTTTTTAAGCATCATTAAAATTAAAAGTGAATATAAAAGCAACTATAATTAATACTACTACAGTATGTAATATTAAAGAAACACTGGGTATTTCAAGAAATTTCTGTTAAAATCATTTTTAGTCTCATGCATAGCAGTTGCTAAAACCACTGTTAAGTTAATTTACAGATTTATGTTGACTAAGCAGAGTTTTATTGCGATACAGGCAACAAATTAATTTCTCTTGTTCACTCGCCATCTTTAGACATGTCTTTTCATGTTTTATTCATGCTGCCTACAGTATAGTGCTGGCTGCCTTCCACTGATGTTGTCATTGAAATTGAAGAGATAACCAAACCATTAGTCAGAACTGTCAAACTTAATGGTCTTTGTTCATGGGGAAAACCATAAAATCACCCTCTTTGAGTTTCTTGGTTCTTCTTAACCACAAAAACAACCCAGCCTTAAAGTTCTCGGGCCAGGGGCCTCTCCCCTGGTCAAACCCCTTGTAAAGATGCTAGCACTAAAACACCGCCCAGGGGTCTGGTCAGTGAAAGTGTTTAAAGTCAGTATTTAGAATTAATTATTTTTTATTATTATTTTTATTTTTTTGCACACTGCATCACAAATAAAGACCTGCCACTAGAATCTCAGACATATAGTCTGTGTGTGAACAAGCTCTGCGAGACGCATTATAGGCCTGTAAAATTCCTGGACTCACTCTCATTCAACTCTGCAGTCCATGTGTTACCACAAAAATGTTTATCAGACTTAATTCAAGAGCCTGTAAATTATAGCAGGAAGCTGAAGCTCAGCCTGCCACAAGTAAATAACTCTGTTGCAAGCTTTAATTATGGGTTCAATTAATTTGCTATTTGGAGGATGGGGTCTGTTTACCATTAGATTCACAAATGTGATAGTTTTCCATAACAACAATGGAAATGCATATAGAAGGATGCCCGGATACACATTCTTTCTGTGTGTTTGTGGTAGATAGGAATTAGTTTATTTGTCTTCCTGTGGGTTTTTTTGCTCATGTAATTACATGCACCTGAGTCGTTAGAATTCTCTCTTTTGACACGTTTTCGATTGTCTTGAGTTACAGCTTGAACGGTTTTGGGTAGATTGCCCTTACAGAAAGTTAAAAAAGATTTTACTGTACTGTACAGAAATTCATCCTTATCTTTCCATCTGTAGCAGCTGGTGGGAATTGGCAATATGGTAAGCAGCTCTAAATATTAACACTTCCAGCACTTTGGAATCCCTAGTGTATCTTATTGCTTCATAAAACTCACCGTTAAATCTCATCTTATTGTTAAAAAAATGTTTTATAATTTTCTCCAGTGAAAAGACATCTTGTCTGAAAATCAGACAAGATCACACATCATAAACATATGAAAACAGTTCTAATCAAACATCTGAGAAGACAACAGGGTATCAACCTTTTCGATGGAGGAAGATTTATTTTGTGACTTATGAACATTTATGGCCTCGTTATGGATTATAGTATTTTAGGCAAAAGTCTTGATGATGGGTATTTTTATTTTATTTATTTATTAATATTATTTATTTTCTATTTACAGCACCCAACTATTCACTGGAGACCTGTCATTTGGCCTACTTATGAATTATTGCGATGTTTTTGTCAGCAGTTCACTGAGGTGGGTGAAGTGATGATTTTTGTCCAAATCCGCTCTGTAAAGTAACAAAATGACAGAAACATTCTTTAAAAGTTTTTTTTAAATTTAGCAGTTTATTAATTAATTAATTTGCTTGCTTGTTTGTTTATCGAATTCATAACCTTATTTTATTTATTTATTCTTTGTCGGAATCTGTTACCATGGTTCTATAGCTAAATGTTTTCACCACAATTTTTAGGAACTAGATTTGCATCAGAGACCGCTTTGCTCTGATTGCACATCAGTCTGAAAAGATTTTTCCCACATCCATGCCAATCGCAGCGCTTGTTGTCATTGTGGTGAAGTGTGCGCGTGGAATCCGGAGCGCTTTTATAAACGCTGCGCCAGCAGAAACTCCAGAGACGCGCATTGTGCTCGCTCCCGCGGCGCACCAAATTTACACGGCTCGGTCCAAAGATTATTCCTGTTTGGAGGCAGCTCAGTTGGTCTCGTTAGATTAAAGACCGCAAAGTTCTCAATTTACATTCCTTATTTATTAACTTTGATCAGGATGGTTTGGATAACTGTGTTCTGCGTCTGCGTCTTGGTAAAATCGTTGCAAACTGATGCGCGCCTAAGTAAACGTTATGTGATCGGCGGATGTCCGAGTCAGTGTGATAAGTCTATGTGTCCGTCGATGCAAAAGGACTGTCCTACAGGACAGGTGATGGATCACTGTAACTGCTGCCTAGTGTGCGCGTCCGGAGAGGGAGAGGCCTGCGGCGGAGTGGGTAAGCTAGGGGACCCGGTGTGTGGAGAGAGTTTGGAGTGCTCCGTGACCGGAGGAGTGGGCTACTCCGCTACCGTCAGGAGGAGAGGGAAACAGGGTGTCTGTGTGTGTAAAAGCAGCGACCCGGTGTGCGGCAGTGACGGGGTCTCCTACCGGAACATATGCGAACTGAAGCGGCTCAGTAACCGAGCACAGAGTCTGCAGCAGCCGCCGGTGCTCTTCATACAGCGCGGTGCTTGTGGTTCTGGTGAGTACACAAACAGAGCACAGTTTACCTGTTATTTTACACTTTTTACAGTGGGACAGTACAAGTCCACGAGTGCCAAATAATATGCTACTAATGAGCAATGTTGACTACTTATTCTAACTACTAACTTCAGGCGATAGATAGATATGAGAGAATGATAAATTGATTGCGTGTAAGAGAGAGTCCTGATGTTGGCAACATTCTGCAGGATGGTATATTCATCATTGGCCAAAATCGTCTGCAATAAAGAGCAGTGCACCCAATTTTTACGATCTTGTCCCTTTTTGTAAACTTTCTGGGTTGGGAGTGTTGGTTTCCTTTTATACAATTAAATAGCAGACAGACTCATGTTGGTCATATTTAGTTGGCATATAAGTAAGAAAATGCCTTTCAGTCTCTAGCAGTAACAGAAAATTAGTTTGAGTTGAGCATGTGTTTGTGTGTGTTTCATCATGTTTGTGATGAACACAGTTCCATTCTTGCTACAGTATTTGGACTATATCCACAAGTTCAAAGTGAATGTTAAGTGATCAAAGGCCCAACTTTAGGTGTGCGTCTTATATGTTTGGCCAAGTCTCTGCACTCAGTCATAATTAGTTATGTTAATGCATTTTGACCCACACATGAAGTTTGCTCATCAGGTACGCAAACACAGTCTAACTCATCAAGACCACTGTGAACAGACGAAAACCAGAGCAGCTTGTGTTCTTTATGTATGTGTGTGCTTTCAAAATATATATTGTAGTTTTACCTCTTAAAATGAAGCCTCTCGCATCTTATTTTGTGTGTGTGTGCGTATCTGTGTCAGATAGACTGTTATTAGAGATGAATTTGAGCTGGTGGTAAAGGATTCAACTTTATGAGATTGTGTTAAAAACAATAAAGTTTCTATTTTTTATCCCTAAATGAGATGAAATGTGCTCTCTCGTTATCTTTTTCTCTGTTTCTTCATTATTCTTACTGAAAGAGCCTCAATGTATTTATTTTGGCAGACACTGACTCTTAAATTGTGGCTGAAAGTGGATAGTTGTCTTGGTCTGGATTGGGGATTTGTGATAGTGAATCCTCATGCACTTGTTGGCTCACAAACAATAGTAAAAACTCCTTAAATCAGCTGATGAGTATCAACAGCATGTTCTTTAGCAGATTAAATACTGAGGTACTTTTGGCTTTGGTTTTTGGGTGATTGTGATTAAAAGAAATAGCTTGCACATTTCTAACCCAAGGAAGGGAATGAGTGACGACACCAAATTCATTCCAGACTCACATTGCACCTTGATATATCAGCACTGTTCTAAAACCTAGTAAATTGCCTTGCTGTCTGCATGCTGGACCCTAAAGTGACAAAATATAAAATGTTCTGCAGAGGGACCAATTCAAAGGAAGGGTTTACCCAAATATTATAATTTTCTGAAAATGTGCACATCCTCAGGCCAAACAAAATGTTGAGTTTGTTGGATTTGGAGAAACTAGTGTTGTATCACTTGCTCACCAGTGTCTTTGCTGTAGATGGGTGCCGTCAGAATGACAGTCCAAACAGTCCATCAATTAATGTCTTTTGAAGTGAAAAGGTGAGTGTTTGTAATAAACAAATCTTTCAAGATGTTTTTTAAACTTTAAAACACTGCTTCCGGCCATTATCCACCTTTTTCAGTCTTGGTGGATTTGTTCAATTCAAACATGCAACTTTTTGTTAAACAAGATATTAATTGATAAATTGAGCAGAAAATCCATTGGTGAGCCAGGGATGTAATATTGGATTTTTAAAAAAAACCTTCAGCAGATTTTCATGTTTGGGTGAACTATTCCTTTACTAATAATTTAAATTTTATTTTCACAGAACACAAAAACATAGTATAAAGTAATCCACTTTTTTTGCTGTATCATTAACATTTTCATCTCGGTCTGTGATCTTGAGTTTTTTCGTTTTGCTTGTTTCTATGACTGCCTTCACTGCAAAGAGAATCTTAAAATGAGAATTTAGCCAAATTGGCCATCTTAAAACTTACTAACAATTGTTCCAAAACCTAATTGGCTGCCTGTGAATTTTATGTAAAAGCAGTAAAAAAAAGACTAAGTGAAAGTTGTTGTTTATGCAAATTATTTGTTCATTTTGGATCTCAACTGTAATCCTGAAATCTCTATACAAGCCCTGAGCTGGAGAGAGCATTGGACAGTGTGTGTGTTTTAAGTTCATGGCAGTGTTCCTCTTCTTTTGTATGGTTTTCATTAAGCATTTCAGGCTTGTTTCCCAGGCTTATTGTGTTTAGAATCTTTGCATTGTTTATTCTGCCAGCAAATCTTCATTTGCTTTGTGCTCTTTTCAGTTCTTTAATGCATAACCATAACATTAAAAGTCTGTCATGATCAGTGTTGGGGAAAGTTACTTTTAAAAGTAATGCATTACAATATTGCGTTACTCCCTAAAAAAAGTAACTAATTACGTTACTTAGTTACTTTTTATGTAAAGTAATGTTTTACATTACTTTTGCATTACTTTCTAAATATGGGCAGAGCTTGAGCGTTTGTTTTTAATATAAGTTCTATTTATAGCAAATGTAAAAGCACACCAAAAAGTGTCACAAATAATAATTAAAAAAAAATCTGTAAAGAAGAATACAGGAGAAAAAGTTCAATGCTCTACAGCAATAAAAAAAAAACGATTTAGCGCAATAGTTAGTTTTTGAAGTAATTTTTGCTTGTGAGTATGATTGAACTGGATCATCAAAGGTCAGTAGCAAATAAAATGAGATTAGATACGTTTATGTAATTTAATTATTGCAGGTTTGAGTTTATTTTAATTCATTTTGATGAATACTAAATCTGTTTTTTGAGAGTGAGAGGCACATTCCCATTTAGTCTAGAACTACACTTATTCACACGCCGCACACACTGCTCTGTATTTCTGATTTCTCCCAACATGGGGTCGAGAGGCATGTCAGTCAATAAATAAGAAAACAAAGTAACTGGTGTTACTTTTTTGAAAAAGTAATATTAATTGTAATGTAAAGAGTTTCCCTTTGATTTCTGACATTATATGGGTGATAAAGATGTTGTTAACAGAAAATAAACTGTTGGTATAAACTGACAGTTTCAGTGTGCTTAGTCCTTCGGGTGCTTTGTATATGACATTGATGTAATTTTATACATCTTTCTGTCAGCGTGACCATCTGCCACCACACTTTTCTCTATACATATTCCTCTTAAGTGACATTGTGTAGGACTCAAAGTGCAAGACCTGTCACTCTAAGCATCAATTGAAATGTCTTCACAACACAAGCACTGAAAAAGGAAAGCGTGGTACTTTTTTCATCCGTTTTGTTCCTAAATCAAGCTTTCCAGCTCTCTTTTCTCACAGTAACAAAACGTTTCAAAATGAACATCACTGAAAAAAATAATCATGACATTAGCAGAAAGATGCATGCATTTTAACTACTCAGACACCCATCTGAATTCCATACAATATTTCTGGAATGACTCGAGTCTATCACGAGTCATGCCTAGAGTAACAGACTGTTCAATGTGTCCAAAATTAGGTTAAAATATCTATAAAAACAGATAGTTACCAAAACTACTGCTGTATTTTTTATTATTCTATCAAGTTATTCTATTTCATCGTTTTTTCTTATCTGGTTGTTGCAAGGTTTGCTTTTTGTAAATATTTTAGTGGCATATATGTATATTTAATATTCTTATTCGTCATTTTTTGAGCTTTACGTATTGTCTGTCATCCTTAAGGCGCTCATATGCAGACATGCTAGCTGTATCTTCTCCATCATTTTCTGTCAGGTCTCAGACTGTCACTGCCAATAAAATGACAGTGTCAATAAACGTCTAAAACACACTGGTGTTTGTGACCTTCCAAATGTACAGTTAAAGAGCGACATCTTTCCGCAATCTGCATTGTAACAGTAAAACTAAGCTCTCATGACCAATTTAATGTGCATTGCATTTCATTTCTTAAGGCGTCAGTATCTCACCTGTGAAGAGGGCCGTTGTGCTTTGGTCTGTCTTCTCTTAGACAGTGCTGGCTGGCTGTCAGTGCGCTGTGTTCCAGAGAATGATTGCACTTGGTTCTCGAACAGACTATGCTGCAGCACTCCATCAGCTACACCATCTGACACATGAACAGGTTTTCATCTGCTTGTTGTACACTTTTTTTTGAGGCATTTTATAACCCTCTTTGCTGCTCACACAGAACACTTTCCTTTCCTGTAAAAGACCATTACAGGAATTATTTTTAGCAGTACCTGCAGAGCCATCACCCAAAACAACTTGTTAGAAAAAAAAAATACCCAGAATGATGGGTCTGATCACCTCCACACATTTTTCAATTTGCATACATCAATCAACGCACGTCTTTTTTCTTATTTGTGACTTTAATTAAAAACATACAGCTTTCAGATAAAAGATTGGAAGAACAAAAGGGTATTTCTTTTCTCTTGAAGTATAAACTCAGTGGGCCTCTACTGTTCCAGCAATGACAGCACTCCCATCAGGTGGGTGTAATGATGCAATACATCATCAAAATGCAAAGAGAAAAATATAAGCAGCTACAACATCTATCGAAAAAATGTGCAAAGTTACAGAATAGCAACAAACAAATGGTCTTTTGATTTTCAATGCTACAGTTACTTCTGGTGTAGTTAAATTGTTCAAAGATCATCTAAGGTGTTAAAGAGTTTCACCAAAAATCATGACATTAAAGACATGTATACATTTTTTTCTGCCACAAAAAATTATAAATATATTTATTTGATCTGATCATCATCCAGTTTGTCTGGAATGACATGAAGTAACAGAACAAACTGAGACAGACTCAGTCCAAAAGAACTGTGGCAACGTCTCAAAGATGCTTCAAAAAACCTACCTGAAGTACTGTGGCCAAGTGTACCTCGGAACAGAAGCTGTTTTACCAAAAGCTGTAATACCAAATATTTGTTTGATTTAGTTAATAGAAGTTAACTGATAAATTAAATTATCTATGCAATTGTTTTTGAAAGCATCCTTATTTTACAGCATTTTTACACGAGTGTCTAAAACTTTGAACAGTACTGTAGCTTTGCAGGTTGTTTTTTTTTAAGCATCTTGGAGACGTTGCCACAGTTCTTCTGGATTCAGCCTCAGTTTGTTCTGTTACTTCATGTCATTCCAGACAGACTGGATGATGATCAGATCAGATCTCTGTGTGGAGCACTG
>JAUCMT010000036.1:7093634-7104483 GCA_032357475.1 Enteromius thamalakanensis
CAAAATGTTCACGCGTCTAACTTCGCGCGAATAGCGCGATTTATTCGCGCAATTCGCGTCCGGTGTGAACGCACAGTCACACTGTCCCCAGAAAAACTATCTGTTGGCTGGGGGTCAGCTTGCTCTTTGCGAAGTTCACTCTGAGTCCTAGGTGATGCAAATGGTTGAGTAATATCTCCCTGTTCTCCTCTGCTTCTATCCGCGATCTGGCTAGAATGAGATAATTCAGCACACGGATTCCCCTCATTCTCAGGGGGAAGAGCCCCGCGTCACATTGTGTGAAACTGCTCTATATGTGAGTTGGTCGGGTCGCCTTTAAAAAGGTGTGCTGCAGGGGTGCTTTTACGGACCCTGTTAGTGCAGCAATTAGTCGTTTCCGTGCCCAGAGCTCTGCCGGGTAGAGGGAGCTGAAGGAAGAGCAGCTTTCGGGGCGGTCCGGCATCTGCGGGACCGTTGCCCTGACGTTTCCTTGCTAGGAGGGCTTTTTAACGGTGGAATCTAGCACTATCTTGGGCCGGGGACCCTGCCTCCTTGGACGAGGGAAATTTCACAAAGCAGATCTGAAGCGGTCTCTCTGCGGCTCCTTGTTCTGCTGTGGCTGAGACTGAGGGGTGGTGGGCTGCTCGGTGTAAGCAAGGAGCTTGGCCTGGAAGACCTGGAGGATGGCCATCCCGTGAAGAGCTGAAGCAGCTTGACAAGCTGAAGAAGAAGCTCTGCCGGAGAGCGCCGAAGTGGTCCTGCAGGGCTTTGACGGATGCGCTGGTTTCGCCTTTCAGCCAGCTGAGGTTGGAGGACAGAGTTGGGCTGCAACAGGCTGGTCGAGCGGCGGCAGCGAGTCATACCCCTTCTCGGCGCCGTCAAGAGAGGTGAAGGCGGTGGCGGCTTTGTTTTTAAGCCGGGCGGAGTAGGGAGCCTTCCAGGATTTTGTGAGCTCGTCATGGACCTCCGGAAGAAACGGAATAGTACGCTGACGAGGGGCTTGAGGGCACCCCGGCAGATAGCACTCGTCCAGCCTACTCCCTGATTGCTCCTCGGGGGGAGACCAATCGAGTCCCAGCTCGGAAATGGCCCTGGAAAGGACACGGAAAAGTTCGGCATCCGCTCAGGGCTTCGACGAGCTGGCTTCAGACAGAGCAGAAGGGGCGGGGTCGTCAAAGCCTGACAGCTCATCAGCTCATCCGAAGCTGCAATAGAAACCCCTTCTAGCAGCTCTTCGTCTGATATGTCGAGGGAAACATGGTCACTCGCGGATGCAGAGGGACGCGCTTCCTCTGAGAGTTAACAGACGGGAGAGAACTCTTCATCTCGAGGCCGCGAAGCACGCGGGGTCTGCGTCGGCGTGACTTTACCCAACTCGGAGCGCTGCCCTCGGCGCCGCTGTCTCTTACGAGACGAGGGAGTACGAGGGCTAGGCTCTCCTCCTGAAAAGGACACGAGCCTGGCGCGAAGAGTGGCGATGCTCAAGAACTCACAGAACATGCATCCCCGTCCGGCAAGGGCGGCTTTGGCATGGGGGAGTCCCAAGCAGGCAACACACTCGTCGTGTCTGTCGGCGGCTTGAAGAGGAGCATGATGAGGTGAGTTGGAAATTTGCTCTTTTAGCAAAATTTGCTCTTTTAGAATCCGCAGATCTGTGGCTTGAAGTTCGGGACAGCAAAGGTTCCGTCGCTAAAGGAGAATAAGCTGAAGAAATGGCTCGGGCGCCCTCACTCTTATAGATTAAGTTCGCGCCCTTCATGCAAATAGCATGATCAGTTTCACTGCGTGATTAAAAAAGGCTTTAGTTAAGGGAAAAAAGGAGTTTTCCCATAAGCGTCTTAGCAGACACAGTACGAGTGAAATGTCAAAAGGGAACTATTATTATATGTCTAAATAATAAGATTAATTAATGTAAATTTAAATAATATATATTAATCATTTACTTAGACTTTTTAAAATTATCTTATTAAACACTGACAACTCCTAAATAACTGGTTTGTAAATAATGTAATAATTTAAAAAAATATATAAACTGATCATTAATAAAGTATGAAAATACAGTTATTAAACATTACTGTATATATATGCTCACAAACAAGGCATTTATAAATGCACCTGTAAGCTTTTTACTAATAATGTTAGAACAATGGTTTATAAAGGATGAGCTAAGTATTTACTAATGGTTAACTAATGATGTATAGTGTGTAGGTATTATAAAGTGTTACCAAAAAATTACAATTAAGGTTTTTTTTTAAATAGTATCAGTTGTTTCTTTCAAAATTTAACAAGACCATCAGATGGTGCCAAGAAGTTTCCAACATCTCAGTATTTTCCAAAAGAAGGACCCTGGTAACCACATATACCTCCTCTAGAGTTTTTAATGAGAACACAACAGTATTTTTTCATAGTCTACTGTAGCTACAACCTCATGGCTCCAAGTATTATGTATACGTGGACAGATTCAGTTTACATTTCACTAGTTCACGCTTTCTCATTAATGCGAGGGAGAGTTTAAGTAAGTGGTAATAAAGCAAATTTGGCGAGCTGTCCGGGGAGCGAGCCGGGCGAACCCCAGAGGCTTGAGCCCTAGCGAGGGCAAAGGTTTGGACCCCTGGGTCGAGCTCTTGGTGCCCCCCTGAGAAGAGGATTTGAGCTGGATGGAGGAGATGTGGGAGGAGGAGGGTTTTTGCAAAAGCGAGATGCAAGGAGAAGGAAAGCGGGAGTATTTATAGCTGGCAGGCGAGAGATGATTGGGTGAATAATTTGGCCACCGCTCCTCCCGTTATTATCAGAACGATCACTTAAAGCATTTCACAGCAAACGCACAATGCAGGAGCAAATGATTGTCTTATGTATATATTCAGGAGGACAATGATAAAAAATTTTTTTATTAATTTGTTGGTCTGTCAGTTACAGTTAAAAAAAATATTTTAGATGGACTAAATCATTTACATGATATTTTAAAAGACAAATTATTGCCTTATTTTTACAAAATGTTTAAGCATGCATGTAAATACAATATTATTTTCCCTAATATATCAGACAAAAACAAAAAGTCTAAAAGTTCCATTTGAACAAAATCTGTTTTTATTACTCATAGGGAATTTTTTTTGAGAAATCCCAAAGACAAAGACTAGGCTATACTTAAATGAAACATAATTGGGAGCTCTATTAAGTCTACTGATCTTTTAAAGGAGAAACCTCTAAGGTTTCCTTTGGCAAGAACCTTCAATAAAAATAACTGAAAATAACTTGCACCCACCAAGTGGAGAATTTAGTGCTTGCAAACCGGTGCTTATCTTTTAAAGTTGCAAACAACTTTGTAATTAGAGGCACAATATGGGATGAGGTGCCTACTGACGGACACAATGATGACAGAGTGGGACAGTGATCTCAGTATATCCAGTTCCTACTCACTTTTTACTGCAAGTAGTTAATGATGTCTTTGAATTCTGCTATTTCTGCTTTTGTTCAAATTGTGACTAACTGCAGACTGGTGTTTAAAGGCAGACACACAATTTTAGTAGTGCATGGGAACATCGACCTGTGGAAACTCTTTGTAGCTCCATAACAACCTTGTAATCATAATCTAAACCTTCGACAGACTGTGTTACCCGTTTTGCACCTGCATAACTGCTTATTAACTACTGGAATGGTTGTGGGCTGGGGGAATGTCTGTTTAAGCTCTACAAACTGCATGGTTGATTAAAATGAAACCGAACGGAAATTAAAATCACCTAAAGCAATAAAATGCATCACTACCAATTTCACAGGTGAAAAAACACTTAAATAAAATAAAGTAAAATAAAGGGTTCTTACACTTTCTGTGCTGTTTTTTTATTTTGTTTTTTATTTGTGACACATCTTCATTGGAATTATCAATCCTAGCCTTATCTTGGAAGCCTTATAGGAACAACAAAGTCTTCTCTCTTAAAGTTCTTCTACTGTTTTATTGACATTAGGTGAGGGTGAGACTGTTTTAACATGTCCCCGATTGACTGGTATTCTCTGACTGCAGTATCAATAGCAAAGACACCTGGGTAACTATCGTTTATTTTATAGGCCAGATGGATGCAGGTGTTTCTGCATGCTAAATGTTTATAAGGAACTGCTGACTCTCGCAAAGTAGAGCTTTGTAAGAGTTCATGACCTGTTATGATAACCTCACAACTTGCTGAAATGACCAACATAGCTGAGTAGCTTCTCTAATATTTCATATAGATACAGCAGCTAAATGTATATATAGTGAAATTATTGTCATTTCTTTTGTTTGTTTCGTTCTTTTTAATTGTTTGCAGTTGTATTCATTCGTATTCATATATATAGCTCGTGACAGCCATTTTTGATATCCTGCCAATGTATAATATACTGATAATGGCCTATATTTTGAGTTCGGACATAACACTGAGTCATCTTTGTGGCAAAAAATTGAGAGGGAAGCTTTCAGGGTGGTTTTTCCATGTAGATGTTAAAATGGAAATTTCATAGAAATTCTCACAATCGCAAAATGGTTGACTAGCTTGCCACATTGACACAAAATGTCTGACTTAGCTTCATTGTGGCTTATAAGTGTTGTGTTCTGATGTGACCGTTGTGTTTAAAGCATGATCTCATCTTTTTGCAATGGTAACCCAATAGAGCACTGATGTTCCCACCACTTGTACATAATCGCAGAGATGTATTTGTGGGATTCTCGATTAGGGGGATTCCACAGAACTGGAATGAAACAGATTGAAGGTTGAAATTTATGTTTTCTGAATTTATGTTCATAAACTGCATTTAAAAGATGGGAATTACAGTGCGTAAGCTATATGAGCATGAGGTCTTGAATTCACATTTAAAGAACAGAATCAGTAATTAATGTCACTTTAATTTAGCCACTTTATCGCTGCACATCATGGCCCCTAGAATAGACAGAAGAGAGTGATACATTTTTTGTCTAGTTTGCAAGTCATCGTCTTTTTATCCTCTTCTATTTTAAAACACTGTTAGGACAGGTCGAGTTCGCTAAGGGTTCACCTCGTGATAAAAGCTTAGGATCAGTTTACAGCTCTGGACTCCTCTCCATCATGCAGGTACAGCTGGTGTTGAAACTGTACAACAACAAGGCAGCCATTTTGTTTCTTTCTAAAGTTCTTCTCATTGTTAGAAACATTTTAGATTTTTAGTGTAAGAGGTTTGTTTAGACATAAGAGAAGATTCTTCCAGCGTAATATTCAAGCTAAGACAGTAGTATTGTACAACATCTGTGAATAATTCTCAAATCAAGCCTTAGGTAGCTCAGACATTGCACAACATCTAAAACATGTATGACTGATAATATACATTTTTTTAATTGAAAAACTGATGCTGTGTTAGGAAATACAACTTACACTGCTGTCATGCGAACTATCCCTAGCCCATATACTGTACATGCACGCGAAATGAGAACGTAAGTGTGTCTGGCGTGTTTATCAAGCTCAGCGTGTCTGCTATCCACTCTCTGACTCTATTTTTACTGCCAGTAAACAAAATAGACACCAGTGCGATGCCTAAACAAGCATATTCTGTTGTCACAATGATCTTTCTAATCAAGCCCCTCTGTTGAGAGGGGAGATTCCATAAATGATTCCCCACAGGAAGGGCAAAACAGCATTACGATTTGTCCCATCCTGTCCTAAGTGCCTACTTTTCCGTGATGTCATAAAGATTGCATGGTGATAAGGTTTCAGAGATCTGAATTTAATATCCAAACTCCTTTTTGGCAGACACTTGATATGCACAGAGGTGTTAGAATAGAACTGTTTGTATGGCAGTTCTGGGCAGTTCAGGAAATTGAAGGCTAGAATTATGGAACGCCTGCATACAAGCATTTATCACATGACTGACTTTGCAATGTCATAAAGTTGCTAGAATGTCAAAAGCAGCTGTGTTGGGTGGCCCTTAAAGAATTCAATTAAAGTCCTTTTATAAACTTTTGCAGGCTTTGGGATTGTGAAGGGTTGGGATATTTCTGTCTTATAATGGATACTAAAATAAAGGCTGCATTCTGTACGTAACAGATATATATTTCTTTTCTCTCTTTCTGCTCAACAGGGTAAGCTGCCCGTGCTTCTCCTCGGCCGATCCGCTGACCTCAGACCAGGAGAATTTGTGGTTGCTATCGGCAGCCCATTTTCCCTTCAGAATACAGTTACCACAGGGATAGTAAGCACCACACAGAGAGGCGGGAAAGAGTTAGGTCTACGAAACTCAGATATGGATTACATTCAGACTGACGCCATCATTAATGTATGTGAATTACTAGAGCTATACATTTTATTTATTCATTTTTATTTATTTTAAAATGATTTATTACATATTTTATTATTTGATATTTTCCTCACACAGTCATGCACACACAAATCAATGCATAAAACATTTCAGAAAGCATTTCTTAACATATGAACATGAAATATCTTTTTTACAGTATGGCAACTCAGGGGGACCATTAGTCAATCTGGTAAGCATTTTTTTATTCCAAAAATGCTGAATAATATCCCATATAACTATGCATAATCACTAGTTATTTTTGCACAGAGCATGACTCTGTGGTAATCTTTAGGGTCTACTTTCCCAGAATGCATGTGTCTGGTGTTACAGTAATGTTACCCCAGTGAGACTAATTTAACATGGTGTATATGGAAGGGTCTTCGTAAACAATGATAGGATGATTGGACTGAGTGGAGTTTTGTTTCATCCCAAATGTGTTTTTTTTGCCATTTACAGTATATACATACAGTAGCTGCCTGCCAAATAAATAAATAAATTGACATATTAATTTGAGTCGTTTTAGTATTATAAATGTACTTTCATATTTTTTATTAATAATATTTATAATTTGCTTTATTTTCTGCTTCCAGATTTTTCATGTAATATTTATAATTTTTTTTATTATATGAATTATTTTAGTTGACTTTTTAATAGTTTTTTTAGTTGGCAGTAGTAACGTTGGTTTGATTTTAGATTATTCAAATGGTTTTATTTTAGGCTATATTATGTAAGACTATAGTAAGATCATGAGACGTGTTTTGGTTTACTAGGGGCAACAGTCAAGTATACATAATAAAAAAAATAAATAAATAAAAAAAATATATATATACATGCCATTGTATAATATATATATATATATATATATATATATATATATACAAATATATATATTTGACTGATACTGTAAGGTTTATTAATTACAGAACATAAGTGACTTTTAAACATTTTTTTACCACCTTATGTACATTTATTAGGTATGGATATTCAAATTACGGTACAGTATGTGAAGAGCAGTACTGTATCGTTGTTTTTTCTATAGGATGGTGAAGTGATTGGGATCAATACACTGAAGGTGACGGCTGGAATCTCCTTCGCTATTCCATCAGACAAGATACGACAGTTTCTGGCTGAGTCGTATGACAGACTGGCCAGAGGTACAACAGTACATTCATATCCAGAAATAATATATGGAATATAGTTTGTTGTCTGCTGTAATTATTTGCTGTGTTGCAACTTTGATTATGTTCTTCTGGCTTTTTAACAGGTCGGGGAGCGACTAAGAAAAGATACATCGGTGTTCGTATGATGACCCTTACTCCTGCGTGAGTACAAACCACGTCCATGCATCAAATTAATGAATACTTAATTTAATATTATCCTAGAAGATCTTCCATAAGGTTGTGATAGTAACCTAATTATCATGACCTTATGGACGATCTTCCATGATTATGTCATTCTGTGTTTTTACACTCTGTGTGATTTAAAGTACCGTATTATAATTTGAGGCCATTAGGTTTTTTTCTGGATGGAAAATAGTTTACGACTCTTTGATGAAAACATATCTGATGTATTCCTCCTCAAAGACTGTCCAAAGAGCTGAAAGGTCGTCTGCGTGACTTCCCTGACATCACTTCAGGAGCCTATGTGACTGAGGTCATCTCTAAAACCCCAGCTGCAGC
Organism: Enteromius thamalakanensis; assembly: GCA_032357475.1. Classification (NCBI taxonomy): domain Eukaryota; kingdom Metazoa; phylum Chordata; class Actinopteri; order Cypriniformes; family Cyprinidae; genus Enteromius; species Enteromius thamalakanensis. The sequence goes on from JAUCMT010000036.1 coordinate 7,101,584, forward strand.
GTGAGTCACCAAAACTCAAAGTCCCATAATGCCAAGCAGGTCAAGAGAGCAGGTCAATTAGTTTGGCAGAATTCATGCTGTTTTTACTGGCCACATGCTCTCTGCCGTCATGCTTGGAATTATATTGTCTTTGGCTCTATCTAACTCCACATGTTTTGAATTTGTATTTGACCCCCACCTATCAAAATACACTCATACACACACATAAATCCTACTGAAGTTTACTCCTACAAAAAAGAGAGGCATGTAGGGTGCTGAAAATGAAAGGAATAGTTCATGTAAAAATGAAAATTCTTTTTTTTTATGTCTTTCTAACAAGAAACAGGTTTCAAACAGGTTTGGAACTAAATGATGATTAATCGTTTAATTAACGAGAACACCTATGACTCAGGCCTTGTCACCGCCACATCATATCCTTTTTTAGAGTGTCTTGTTCATATGATGAAGTTCTTGTGCGTGAAATAATGTTTTGATATGATTCCACAACCACAGTCCTATTCACTGCCCACCACATCCTGACCCATTTTTAGTTTTCCAGAAAGCTTGGACATGTTAGGAACAAGCTCAGATGGCACCCAGACATAAAAACAACTGCTTCTTTCCTCTCGCCGCAACACCACCATGCTTATGAATCAGAATTGCATAACAGATGATCACCAAATGTCACACTTGCAGACCAACAAACAGGAAGTACTTGTGAAGTCTAGTATATAACCTAGATGGTGACACTGTGAGGGTGTGTGAATGTGTTTTATTTGACCTAATATAGGTGTAGCTGTGTATTTCTGAAATATGAGTTAATAAGTAATTTATTGCGTTAAGGACTGATTATTAAGCCATTAGGCTTTTAATGTTAATGTTATGATGAAGTATACAGTTCTACAACAACTGTAAAAATACATTACGCAGAGCCTTAGGAGTTGGTTTTGGAAGCTGTTTTGGAGTAATTCTGGGAAAGCCAGCAGTATTTGATTTATACTGGAGAGGTTTCAGTTTCTGCAATGTAAACTCTGAAGATTAGGAGGCCTTAATCAATATAAATTATTTTAGTGCTCTGTAGTCTTCCTTAAATGCTTTTTCCCTCTCCTCTGTCTTTTCTGCAGAGGTGGACTTAAGGAGCACGATGTCATCATTTCTATCAATAGTCAGCGGATCTCCACCGCAACGGATGTGAGCACAGCCATCAAAAAGGACACCAATTTACGTGTGGTGGTTCGACGTGGCAACGAGGACATTATCCTCACCATCATTCCCATGGAGATTGACCCTTGACCCTGAACAGAGCTGGTGTTCATGGACCCCACCAATGAACTTACCAGGTGTATCCTCTGCCCCGCCCCTGCAAGGGACATCTGGCCAATTGTCCTTGTTCTTGAATGACGGGCAGGGTGAAAGCTCAGCCTGAGATTTTAGACTGTAAAGAGCACAGTGATGTAGATTCACATTTATTAATGTTTTTATTTTAATCATAATGAATGATTTAGAGGATACTACTACTGTTTACTGTTCGACATAAGCCATTGGACATGATTAGATTTTCCAGAATATAGATATGCTCTTTCATTACCCAACAGTTTAGTGCACAGCAAGTTGAGGAGCTTTTCGAAACTTGATTGGAATTTCTAACAATTTTTGTAAAAAAAACTAAAATTTTTGTTTGTTGAAAATATTAAAAACCTTTTGATATTGCGCTTTTCTAGAGCAAAAATGTTTTATATGTTTTAATAAAAGTTTATTTGACAAATTGGCAAAGACTACACTTGCACCAGAAACTGAAAGAAGAAAAATGCTAAAAACCATTACGCTATGACAAAACATGATGTTATGTTACCAAGACAATAAATGGAATACTGGTGGTACTTTTGACTTTTACATCACAATATTAGATTCTGTTTAAGTTCTTAGAACTTTGTATTCATAAAAGAATTTTGGAGGAAAATATTTTGGAAATTAATGTTTGAAAAAATATTAACCAGTGCAAATGTTTTTTGCATTAATAATAATAAATTAGTGTATTGATTTGTATGAGTATGATTTGTAAAGGATCATGAGACAATAAAGACTGGCGTAATGACAATTCCACTTTTTTTCACAGACAAAAATTACATTTTAAAAAATCATATTAAAAATAAATTTTACTGTATATTAGTAAATGCAGCATTTTGAAAAAGACTTATTTCAAAAACATGAAAATAAAATCGTAACAGCCTCAGACCAGTGCACATGTATTTACACATCTTTGTAGATAGATGCAATTTAATTTAATAAATTGTATTTAAAAATGTTATTGAATAATATTGCTGAGTATACTCTCAGGTAAAATTACAAACTTTCAGTGCAAGTCATACATGGCACACAGCCTTCAGCTGCAGGGCTGGCCCGTGGCATAGGCAGTATAGGCAAATGCTAAGGGCACTGTACATCCAGGGGGCGCCAGAAATGGAGGAAGAAAAAAATTGTCACTTCCACATAAAACTAGTTGGTATTATGACTTCAGAAAGGAATATGCCCACATTAACTTAACTGCATAGCAAAGCCTTCTAAGTAGTAGTTGCATTAATAACAATAATAATATAGCCTACTTACCTAAGACGCCCCTCCACCCTCTTCTGAATCATCAGACTTTAATGTACATGGTGCTCGTCTTTTGATGAATCATGTCAAAATGTCCCAAACTGTCTGGTGCCCAGGGGAGGAAAAAAAGAAAAGAGGAGGAAAAATGCGACAAAGACAGGTGTAATGTTATGTTAAAGATGATGTTAATTATATTATTTAGCTGTTTTTCCGATTGGTGACTGATAACGAAAGTGGCTCGTGTGCGTGGCTCTTTAGAAATCACTCTGTTCTGTGTACTTCCCCTTTAAATCTTCACGAGCTCCGCTGACTCCGCCCCTCTTTTC
>JAUCMT010000036.1:7107336-7119462 GCA_032357475.1 Enteromius thamalakanensis
TCCCAACCCAACTTTGTGAATAGATTAACGGCGATATTTTTTTTATCGCGCGATAAGAGTCTGCGTTAACGCCGATAACGGCCCACCACTAGTATATATATATATCCCCAAAATGAAAATAGGTTTATGTAAGAAAATCCTTACACTAGAAAAAATAATACGTGATCAGACACAGAGTTCATCCTATTTCTGCAACTCCAGGAATAAAGTCCTTGTCTACCAAAAGACAATTGATCAAAAGAGACTAAGACTGTTTATGATATACTCTTTTGATCAATTTCTTACATAAACCTATTTTCATTTTGGGGCAAACTAAGACTTTATAGTGGATCATTAAAATCAGTCATTGTTAAAACAATCCCAAGCCATTTCTTTTTGAGGTCAACATGAAACACTTGCATATTGTCCTGGAAAAACATGTCTGGTGCTGTGTCTGAATATTTTGCATTCTAGATATATTATTAATTTAGCTTCATAATAATACTAATTAAGTAAATATTTACAATTTGAAACTGTTCAAAAGGGTGGAGTTTGGGGTAAAAAAAAAAAGAGTCTCCAGTTTTATTCAGCAAGGGCACAATAAATTGATCAAAAGTGACAGTAAACTCTGTAAATGCTGTTCTTTTGAACATTTATGAATGCTAAAGATGTGTAACTGTTTACAGAAATTTTTTAAAAGATTCCGCTGGGAGAACATCTAGCAACTAATTAAGTTGGTTGGCATCAGGTCTGTCACATGATTAGTTAAAAACACAATTAGATAAAAGTGATGTCTTAAAGAGGCAGAGTCTCTCAGAAGTAAAGATGGGCAGAGCATCTTCAATCTGAGAAATAATGCATAATAAGATTGTGGAATACTTTAAAAACAGCATTCCTCAATGTCAGATTGTAAAGGCTTGGTGTTTTCTGTAACGGTATGGGGTGACTGCTGTGCTGTTAAATGAACTTCTACTCTGATATCATATAAAATAGCTGATAGCAATAAAATATAACACAAAAACATAAGTGCATAAAAAAACCTCCATATGTTAAAATTAAATTTAATAAATAAATAAAAAGTAGTATATAAATAATAAATAATAATATTGCAACAAGCAGAATTTATGTATTTAACTGAAACCACTGCAAATAACTTAAGCCTACAATAATTATAATATATTTTACATTATATTTAAGTTTTGAGAATTTTCTATATTTCTTTTTATTATTTATTTTCTCAAAAAACATGCATTGCAACTGCAACTGTTTCTTTAAACCATCCATCCATCCATCTTCTGCCGCTTATCCGAGACCGGGTCACGGGGGCAGCAGTCTAAGCAGTGAAGAAGACTTCAGAGATGCTCAGACTTCCCTCTCTCCAAGACACTTCCTCCTGCTCTTCCGGGGAAATATTGAGGCGTTCCCAGGCCAGCCGCGAGACATAGTCCCTCCAGCGTGTCCTAGGCCTCTTTCCCTGTGGGACATGCTCGGAACACCTCCCCAGGGAGGCGTCCTGGAGGCATCCGGAACAGATGCCTGAGCCACCTCAGCTGGCCTCTCTCGATGTGGCGGAACAGCAGATATACTTTGAGCTCCTCACCCTATCTCTAAGGGAGCGCACAGCCACCCTGCAGAGAAAACTCATTTCGTTGGAAAGCCAATAGGGCCAAAAACAAATGAAACCAAGTATGGGGTTCCATCAGTGCCAAAAGTTCATGAAATTCTTGATCCTGATCCATTGCCAAGTTTACTACCAGGAGAGAAGTCTCATGATCCAGAGCCATTGCCAAGTTTACTGCCAGGAGAGCAGTTTCATGATCCAGAGCCAATGTCAAGTTTACTGCCAGGTGAACAGTTTCACGATCCAGATCCAGATCCATTTCCAAGTTTACTGCCAGGAGAGCAGTTTCACGATCCAGATCCAGAGCCATTGCCAAGTTTACTGTCAGGAGAGCAGTTTAACAATCCAGATCCAGATCCAGTGCCAGGTTTACTGCCAGGTGAGCAGTTTTAAGTTACTGTTACTGCTCATAGAATGCGGTCAGTAAAACGGCGGTCAGCCTGCTCCAGTCCGGGCAGTTCCAGAGTCCGTAGCAGATGACCTGCTGCAATGGCCCAAGCCTCCAGTGCCCGTAGCAGATGACCTGCTACAATGGCCTGACCCTCCAGAGGCCATAACGGATGACCTACTGCCATGGCCCGAACCACTAGAGCCTACTGTGGAAGAGGACCTAATGTCTTGGCCCGAACCACCAGAGTCTATTGTGGAGGAGGACCTAATGTCTTGGACCGACCCACCAGAGCCTATTGTGGAGGAGGACCTGCTGTCATGGTGCGAACCATATGAGCCCTTGATGGAGGTGGACCTGCGGCCGTGGCCAGAGTGTGTTGCGCTGCAAGAGTGCCCTCCAGAGTGTGTTGCGCTGCAAGAGCGCTCTCCAGAGTGTGTTGCACTGCAAGAGCGCCCTCCAGAGTGTGTTGCGCTGCAAGAGCGCTCTCCAGAGTGTGTTGCGCTGCAAGAGCGCCCTCCAGAGTGTGTTGCGCTGCAAGAGCGCCCTCCAGAGTGTGAAGCGCTGCAAGAGCGCCCTCCAGAGTGTGAAGCGCTGCAAGAGCGTCCACCAGAGAGTGATGCACTGCAGGAACCACTGTCCACATTATCAGAGTCACTGTCCACGAAGTCTTATCACAAAGAATCATTACCTAAGCTACAGCCCAAGAACGAAGGGGGCCTCCCCAAGAAAGAACCACTACAGCCGGAGGCTGTTCAAGAACCACTACAGCTGAGAGCTGTCCACGAACCACCTCATCCAGAGGCCAACCACGAACCCCCTCAACCAGAGGCTGTCCACGAACCACCATAGAAAAAGTAAAAAGGTATATCCAGTAAACTAAACATTTATTACAATATAAAAACATCAGTATTTATTTTTTCCATTTACACCATAAATCTTGGAGAAGCTAGCAGCTGTGCAACGGGATTTGGGCATACCTGGAGACCTTTGACGGGCATTAGATATCTGCGAAATTGGCAGTTATCGATGCAAATGGAAAAGTTTTTCTCTTTCGACTTCCCTCTTCTTACAGCTAAGGCACCTGGCCTTGGCCAAGCCTGCTGCTGGAGACAAAACAACTTCCCTGAAGAACAAGTTAACGAGACCCTCTGAATTCCCCCCTCCCTGCTCCAAGGACACTTGGCATGGGCTGTACAGACTTTGCCAGGCTTACACATCACTGGCACGCACAAACAAAATAGACACGGCTGCAGATAGACTCTACCTTCCCCCGTATCCCACGCCTTCTTGCTTTTACCCCGCCGGTGTGGGTAGGCGGGTTTGTAACCAGCGCTCTCTGCAGCTGCAGGACCGGCAGGACCTGCATTTCACTGCATGTAACATTGTATGTAACAAACAGGTTTCATCATCATCGTGAAATACCATTGACATATTTCTGATACTGGTTTGGTCAGGTTTTAGCATTAAATTACCAAGGTAAGTTTAATTACTCAAATGTGTCTATAGTGGCAACACAAAACCTTCAAAAAGTGAAAAACCATTAATTATTCCTTACTGATCGTATTTGTTGTCAACAGTTTAGGAGAAGTGAAATAAAGCACATGTATCCATAATAAAACGAGAAAACAAAACATTCACAAATTAGAAGCAAAAAAATGAGTATTTAAAAAGAGAAATGTCTGAGGATTTCAGTATAAGTCAAGATAATTGACTCCTTTGCTCCCGCATTTCTCAGAGACAGGTGAGATATGCTTTATGCCATTGGCCGGAACACTTCCGCTTACCACAATCAGCAGAAGAAAGAGAAAAATGTTATTACATTTGAAAAATGGATATCTGTCTTACAAGTATGCATGGATTTGCAACAGGAGGCCTATTTAACCCCCAGAGCCATACGGGATGTTTTATTATGGATGCAGGCACTATTTCACTTCTTCTGAACTGTTGACAAAAAACCCTGCTTATCCCCATTGAAAAGCTTGGAGGAGCAAGGACAATTTTTAATAGAAATCTTATGGGTTCTTCCAAAAGAAGACAGTCACATACACCTGTGCTTCAAGGGTGAGTAAGCTATTTTTGGATGAAATAGCAGTTTTTTTAAATGATCAGTGTTCAAGAGTTTTCAGGCATTTGTGGTTTACGAGGACACAAATGTGTATAATGACATGTGTATAAATCATTATGTCTACGGAGAGTCTCCGTAAACTACAAATGCAAGTTTGTGTGTGCGTGTCCATATCTTCAGAAAATCTGCTACCCATTGTAACTTGTCAGCAGGGGTGAATGATTTGTGATTTGGTTGTTAATGCTTAGAAGAGTGTCTAATCAAATATTAGACTTGATGCTGTAACATCTAAAGTTTAGATGTCAATTTCTTACAGTGGTAGTTGGGTGAAAATACGTTTACCCCACACTGAAATTGGTTTATGTAGACCAATATTTTTGATTAAATTCACATCAAATCAATGTCATGTCAAGTGTTTAATGTCAATTTGTATATTGGATCTTTTGGGGGGGTTTTACGCTAAATTTGATTAATCTTTCAACATCAATTGCCCACTGTTACTTTTCATAAACACAATATTGTAATGCATTACTTTTTAAAATAATTTTACCCATCAATGTTTAACACATTGATTTAGCACAAATTATTGTCCTGTAAAAAAAATAATAAAAGGCCTGTGAGCTACTATTCCTACAGTATTACTTCATATGTGGATTAGTCAGTTTTAAAAAATTATAAAAAGAAATCACAATGAGGAAAATATGCAACAACTCTCTTCAAATTACTCTTTAAATGTTTTATTTAAATGAAGACATAAATAGAGTTATTGATTTAAAAAAAAAAGTTCTAGAGTTATGTGTTCTGCATGATTAAATTGTCTTTCAATTTCAACCTACTGCTTTCTTTTTCATTTTGTTTTTGATCTTGCAGTGGCAAGTCATCAGTGCCCTTCCTGTAATTTAAAACAACAAAATAAACATTCTTAGAATAACAAAGTTATTATTCTTAAGGGTTCCGTTTTCCAGACTAAATCGTTTCACCACATAACCATACCTGATTCCCTCAACATCCTCAATAGTTTCCGGCAGACACCTGCCTCGTGTCTCGGGTAACAGATAAGCCACAAAAGCACCAGAGAGGCCAAGACAAGACAAGATGACTTGTGAGAAATGACTCCATATATCATCTGACAGCAGGATCAGAGGAGCCACAGACACACCAAGACGTGCCACGAAAGAGTTATAGCCCATCCCATTTTGCCTACATTTTGCATTGACAAGTATATTTTTAATTATCAACTTAAAAAAAAATACTATTTATTTGATACTACTGTTTGAAAACGTAAAGCAACAAATCAAGATATTAGAATGATTTTTGAAGCATCATGTGACGTGTAATGTAATCCCATCAGAGGATAAAATTATGTTTTATTGTATAAAAAAAAAGTCCAATAATATAATAATTGCAATTGTATTTCACAATGTAGGTGGTTTATTTTTGACCAACTAAATGCTTTTTCAAAAACCACAAACCTTTCAATTGTAGTGTAATTTTTGGCATTAGATCTCACTTTTACTACAGTAATATTTTGAATGAAACTGGTTTTCATACCTGACAACAGTGGGGTAAAGTTCAGAGCTGTACAAAATAACTGTGCCAAAAGACGTGGCTGAGCAACCTTTTCCCAGCACGGCAATCATGGTGCGAACCACTGACTTATCTGAATAGCAAGAGAAAGAAAGCATTGTTGCAGTAGATCTTGTCATAGGTCAAAATCTCAGTGGAGAAACTGTAAATATTGTCATTTCACTCTTTATGTTAAAGGGTCAGTATTGCATGTCTCTCACCTCTGGGTATGAATATGTTAATCATCAGGCAGATTCCAACACACAGCAGTGATCCAGCCTGAGTTATGCGTCTGCCAAACTTATCCAGCAGATAATAGATGCTCAGTTTAGCAGGAATTTCAATGGCTCCATACACAAACTGAGTGAGATACATATTTAGCCCAAAGCTTGAAATGTTGAAACTAATTCCATAGGCAACCGTGGCAACAGCAAACCTGTCAGTAAAAAAAAAAAAAAAACAAGCTAAAACATGAGATTTATCTGAATGTACTTTTACTGATAGTTGTGATTTGATAGTTTACTACACACCAAGTTATTCCTGTTAGTAAAGCCAGTCTCCTCATCTTAGGAGTCCTAACCAAATCCAGGTATGAATACTTCCTGTTTCCTCTGTCAGTAACTATGATTTTAGCCAAATTCTATAGAAAAACAAATATTATCAAATATGTTAGCAAACTATGCCAAAATAAAAGCAAGTAAGTCCATTTGCTTTCTCAGACATGTTACTGATATTTTTATTTTAAGCCATTTTTATGACCATTTTATGACTATTTTCCTGTGAAACAACAGATTTCTCAGGAGATTCCTGACTCCAAATGTAATGTCTTCTTAAACCTTGTCTTTTTCTTACAATCTGATCTCCCTTTATCTAATCAACAAACAATGGATAGAACTAAGCCACTTTTTTTTCTTTTTCAATAATGATGTTTCACATCAACTGTAAAAAGTATTGAAAATGTTTGCAACACTGTGCCATTGTTAATAAAAAATATATATTTCTGGTATTTTAAAATATCATATATTTCTTCACCGACATTTGAGATTTTCTCACAGAAATTCAGTGAGATTTTCTCACCTCAGGTTTTATGTTGACATAAACTTCCTTTTTACAATTCATGACAGCACATTTTTGAAGATAGTAATGAGCTTTATCTGCCCTCTTATTAGCTATCAGCCACCGTGCTGACTCTGGAACCCACCTATGACAATATCAAAATACATATTTAGGAAATGTAAGGCAATTTATATTGAGAATGTGCAGAATGTGTGTGATGTTTTCAGTGACCTGTATTTATACTCACCACCAAGTGATTATGGATGTGACGTTGGGCAGTGAGATGGCAACAGTCAGCCATCTCCAGTCCCGAACGAAGTATGCAATCATTGGAAAGCCCATGAAGGCTAAAGTCCAAGCAAGGCTGTCAATCACCCCCACAAGTTTTCTGTGTTCAATGCTCACCCATTCCACATCTGATGAAGAACAAATCAACAGAAGAATACACACATTCATCACTGTATTTTAGAAACTTTGTTGTGTGTTATTTTAGAGCTACAATAATTATAAAGACAATTATAAAATTATAAAAACGATTTAAAAAGAGGGTGATTCTCACTGAGTATAGTGGAGATGATGACACTGCCAGTAATGGTGAATCCAGTCAAGAATCTCAGCACCACAAACATGATGAAGGAGGAGGAAAAAGCACTACACAATCCAAATCCCATTCCTAACACATAGGACACTAGCAGCATGGGTCTACGCCCAAACCTGAGCAGAAACAGACATGTATCCACTTAAAAACACCAAATATTTGTTTGATTGATTAGATTATTTGTTAAGTGTGTTTCTAATGCAGCTTAGATTCCTTTTAATAGATAGTTTACCCAAAAATGTAAATTATGCTGTTCCAATCATGTACAGTATGACCTTTTTTTTTTTGTTCTGTGAAACATTCAAAAAATGTCTTCATTTTTGGGTGAACTCTCTTTAAGCAACTGTGCTTGATTTTTTTTTGCCAATTCTGAACTAGTATTTGATTTAAAACCTTAAAAATCTTATAAACCAACTGAGTTGTACCAACATTGCACTCAAGCTTCCAAAAGCAGCTGATCCAAACATGACCCCAATAAAGAAGATGGTGGTTGTTAATCTGCTCAATGCTCTTTTGTCACACACTAAATCCCACTGAAAGACAGACAAAAAAGACTGAGGTCCCAACTCGAGAAAAGTTGTGTACCATCAGAAAAAAAATAAAAGTCTTCTCACCTGTGTGGCGATAGTGCTGATGAACGTGCTGTTGTCGTACTCCCATCCATTCTGACACTGAACCACAGAAACCTCTGAAGGACTGGAGGAGTTTGACAGAAGGTGGAATTGAGGATAAGAGAACATGTGGCATGAAGCAGGAGTCCCATCATCCTCTACTGGAATACTGACAGTCAGTCTCTCCTCCCGACTCAGGTTCTCAAAGATCTCATCAGCACCCAGAGAGCTGATGTTGCAATAGTGAGAAGGGATGACAGTAATAAAGTTGCCTAGCAAGAAATGACAGGCGAGACTAAATCGTCCAAAGAAATTAAAGCATAAGATCATCTTCTGGAACCTTCCGAATCCATTAATTTCTGAGAGAAGATCTTCAAACTTCATACTTGCGCTCTGATGTGTTCGACCTGGTTAAAGATCTGTTTCACCTGGCTCTTTTGTTTATACAGTACCTCACACACATACCACTCTAAAAAAAAGGAAAATTGTTAACAGATGAAATGCCTAAATCTTTGTGGAACATTTGTAAAAAATTAAACCCTTTGGTTGAAACTTTACTGAAGTTTACAAGAGATGCTTATTCTTGCTTTGTCATTGTGAGATTGTCATAACTTTGGCTTCAAGGCAGCTAGATTCTGTTGACTTGTAACATGAATGATGTACTCTAACATGAATTTTATCTTTGCTGTGACATCTGGTTTCCGTGTTTCTTTAGCACTATTATATTCTAACCTATTATTAAAGTTTAAAAAATGAAAGGGTGGAGAAAATCTCATTATAAAATAAACTTTAAAAAGTTTATTCCCATTCATTTAACCAGAAAGACAAGTAGCATGACATTGTCCAGCTAAAGGCCAAATTCCCTTAATCATCCATCACAAGGAGTAAAAACCAATGTGCAGAACAAGATTGTTGTGCTTCATAAATAGAAAGTTGCTTTAAGACAAAAGCTAAAGCATTGAAAAAACACATTTCCATCATCAGGGAAATCATGAACAGGATCCGGTCAACTTAAGAATATTCAAATCTGACTGGAAGAGAATGTATTTCTATTCTGTCCTAATGCACAGCTAGGAGGGGAGTTTGAGAGTCTGGAAAACCTAAAAAAAAATTAAACAGCCCCGATCATTACATATTGTTCGGCAGGGTTTCAAGAAAAATGTATACATATGGCTACATACAAGGTTTTCCACAAGAATAAGTTACTGAATTAAGACCAAGACAGTTCAGTGATGAATTAGATTTTTATTAGATTCATCTTCTTTGCAGTTTAGATTCACTTTGTCTGCTTGTAAAGCTCCATTCCAAGCTGATATTCAAGTTGTGAACACACTGATCTTTTCCTGAGTAAAAACAAATGAAACAAAAATGTGTTTTATTTTTTGATCCTTTAAAAAGTTTTAAGTTTTGAAGTTCCTCAAGAAAGATATTAGCCCTAATAAATGATTATTCACCTATTTTTCTCGACGTCCTCAATAGTCTCAGGAAGCCTCACATTGTGGGTCTCAGAGAGGAGCAATGCAAGGAGCCCTGAACTGACAGCCACAGCGCAAAACAGGACCTGCGGCAGAGGGAGCCAGACCTCATCCAGAAGACTTACAAGAGGTGCAAGAGAAACACCAACACGACCAACAAATGAGCTATAGCCTAATCCATTCTGCCTAAGGTCAGAAGAGAGAGAAATTTAATAACCCCATTTTTTTCATTTTATGTACAAAAACTAGTAGTTCTTTCGTAAATGATAAACAACTGACCGTAACACAGTTGGGTAGAGCTCAGTGGTATAGAGAAAAAGACATGTGAAGGACGCCTCTGAGAATCCTTTACCCAGCACAGAAATGATTGTACGAGCCAGCCACAAATCTAAAGACAGGACCACAAACGTCACCTGGGCCATAAATTACATGACAGAAATAAATGATAAAAATGTGATTAATATCCCCAGTTCCAGCGGAAATTAAATAACTACTAACTACTTTTGAATGGCATAAATGGAAAAAAAAATTGTGGCCAGAATGAATGATTGAATAACTTCTATTCACAACATTGGTATTCTAAGTAAATGATGTTCTTTTATTTACATGGACTGAAAAGCCAGGCAGATGATTGTCATAATAAATGACTGACTGTTATGCAAAACATTCACAGATTAAATTCAGTGAATGCCAAACCTATGGTGGCAATAGTACAATAAATGGTTGTTCTGTAACGGAATAAACTAAAAACAAACATTCACAGTTTTAAAGTTGAGTGTCAATCACATGATTGTGGCAGCATGATAAATGATTGTTCTGTCTTTTACCTCTGGGGATGAGAACGGTGATGCCAATGCAGACCCCTGTTGTAACCAGCGTGCCCACCTGGCTGTATCTGCGGCCCAGTTTATCAAGACACAAGTAGGCCACCACTTTTGATGGCAGTTCTATGGCACCATAAATAAACTGGGTCAGATACAAGTTCAGCCCAAAACCACTTATGTTCAAACTGATGCCGTAGTAAGTGAATGCCACTCCGAACCTGTGAAAACAATTTCATTTAAAAGAATTTGTGGAGGAATAAATAAGTATATAAATGAATGTGAATAAATATTGTGATTAGATATAAATGATTGAACTAAGATTTGAAAAGGAAACCATAATTTTAGCCATTATAAAGACAAAACATTTCCACCAGGTAATGCCAGTAAGCAGAGCCAATTTCCTCATCTTAGAAGACCTCATGAGATCCAGATATGAGTACTTCCTGTCACCTCTGTCCTCAGCAATTATAATGCTAGCAAGAGTCTGAAAGGTCATGTTCTGTAAAGTTAGGAAAACGCAGAAGATTTGATAGCTTCCTCAATATTGCACATTAAAGTGTTACCTCTGGTTTGATATCTCTGAGGATGTGTTGTCTGTTATTGGCTGAGGCACATTTGCTCAGGTAAAAATGGGCCTCTTCCAGTCGTCCGTTGGCTATGAGCCATCGTGCAGACTCTGGGATCCACCTAAAAGACAGAAATGTAGGTGATTTGGGAAAACCGGAGCCAATCATAGTAACATCTTACCTCCATGTGATCACTGCCAGTACGAGAGGAGCTGTTACTGTGATGACAAGAGGCCTCCAGTCGTTGACGAGATAAGCAATACCAGGCAATATCATAGTGCTGATAGACCAATCAATACTGATTATAACGCCAGCAATCGTCCTGTGTGCTATATCTGCCCATTCTACACCTGATGAATAATAATAATAATGAGTTCTTTTATTAAAAATAGAATGTCAGTGTATTAGTGGCATGGATATAAATGGATATATTTGATATAAATCATAATAGAAAACAAATCAAAACAAACAAATAACATTTAAATAATATAAAATAAATGAATAAATGACACATTTACATTATAAATAATATAAAATAAAAAGCACTTTCTTAAATGGCTACAAGAAGTTTAGTTTTAAAAAAATCTGCTTAATCTGGTATTAAACAAGTGCTGATCTCTGTAAAATATGTCTACTACTAAATACTACATTGTGTTTGAAGCATATTAATTATAAAATACATTGAATGATCACCCACAGACATTTAAGAAAGCACTCACACAGGACAACAGAGATGATGCTGATGCCCGTAAGGCCCATTCCAGTGAAGAACCTCATTATCGCAAACATAATAAAGGACTTGGAGAATGCACTGGCCACCCCAAACGAAATGGCTATAAGGTAAGCCACCATCAGCATTCGTTTCCTGCCATACCTGCAAAATCCATGAGAAATACCTTAAACTGGTGTGTTGAAGTAGCCTGGCTACCGTTACTCTATAGCTCATAGGAGCAATAGTCTGGCAAAGCTACCTTACTACCTGCCTTCTTAGAGGCGGGCTTAACCTGCGTCAATCAAATGCCTCTGTCTACTGGACGAATCTACAACCAATCAGACCACTCAATGACGTACAGTACGCGTAGCGACAGAACTAACCAGAATTGGTTATGCGTAGAGACAGAGACACCGCGTAACCAATTTTAGCTAGCTTTATTAAAGCAGTAGGAAAATGTCTTTACTTACTTCAATTACTTCTGCTCCGCTTTCAAAGAAGAAAATTTCTCAAAACAGCTGCAACAGCAAAGTCGATTGTTGCTGCTCCGGTACACGCCATGTTTAAAAGACGCAGAACTGCTGCGTCATCGCGTTACACCCGCCTCAGTCATGCCGGGGGTGCGGGAGCTCGTTTCTCATTGGTTACCACTTTGTTGGGAA
>JAUCMT010000036.1:7122827-7154670 GCA_032357475.1 Enteromius thamalakanensis
ACAAAAGTGCAGGCAGGTGACAAAAACAGGTGAAACGAATTAACTCAAATGGGGAGAAACCAAACAAGACAGGACTAGACCAAAAACCACAAAGACACGGGGGAGCACAAGACAGACAGGGGCAGAATGTTACAGTTTCCAGCTGCTGAAGAGTTTGTGTTTATCTTTGACATATTTTTCATTTGATAATGTGCCAAATGTTCTCTATTGGTAAAAGAACTGGACTGCAGCAGGTTTACTACCTTACAGCATTCAAAATGACTTCCAAAACATGTAAGCTGTCCAAAACAAATGCACTTACGCTTCCCCATACCATCATGATCCTGGCTTTTGAATGCTGATAACATGCTGGAAGGTCTATCTCCGCTTTAGCCTGGAGGACATGGCATCCATGATTTCCTACAAGAATTTTTTTTTTTTTTTTAATGAGCCTTCGCCCACACAGGACATGACTGGACTTCAGGACCTTGTTCACATATTGGATGGCTTTCTTTTTGCATGATAGAGATCTAGTTGGCATTTCCAGATGAAAGCAGCAGATTGTTTTTACCAACAGTGGTTTCTGGAAGTATTCCTAGGTCCATTTAGTAATGTCAATGACAGAATCATACCAATGAGTTTGCAGTGTCATCTGAGGGCATCCATCAAAAAGTTTTCGGCTTATGCACAGAGATTTCTCCAGTTTTTATTAATGTTTTGAAGATGTTATGGACTGTCGATAATGAGATTTGCAAAGCCTTTGCAATTTGATGCTGAGGAACATTAGTTTTAAAGTAGAGTCTTTCATTTATTATGTTCTATGTTCTATTGTGAATAAAATATGGGCTGATGTTATTTAAAAGTCTTTTGGTTTTCGTTTGAATTAAATTGAAAAAATGTCACAACATTTCTGGAATTCAGGTTGTACTTAATGTAGGATCTGATGTTGAGTACAGCTTATAAAAATATCACTATGGCTGGATGTTTTTTGTGCTTGTGAAGTGATTAGCATATCACTGTGTTGTGTCTGCACAGATGAGATGCCACTGTCTGTTGTGAAGTAGATAGGTTTCTTTCTGTCAAACATAAATAATAAAAGACATTATTTTGAATTTTAAAAATAAAGTAGATAATTACTTTAGATGAAAGTGTTTGGAAAATGACTAAAAGCTAAATGCAAAATACAAACATAATAACAATGGAGGTTTTATGTCAGGATTGTAAGATGATTTTTTTTTTTTCTTGTACCTCATCTCTTCAATATCTTCTAGGGTTTCTGGCAATGTTATCTTGTTGGTTTCAGGGAGAAGCCAAGCAATGACACCAGAAAAGATGGCCACCGTGCAGAAAATGACCTCTGGGAGGAGCTTCCAAATATCTTCTAAGAGCATGATCAGAGGAGAAATTGATGCTCCCAAACGTGCCATAAAACTAGCATAGCCAAGTCCATTCTGCCTATAGACGTGAAGGAGAAACATTTTAAAAACTGAGCGAGCTTAATAATTGAAAAGGAACATGCCAGACACTAACCTCATGACTGTTGGATAGAGCTCAGTGGTGTATAAGAACACAGTTGTGAAGGAAGCCTCTGAAAGTCCTTTACCCAACACTGCAATCACAGTGCGAAACGTCCAGTATTCTAAACACATAGACACATTCACATAGGAGAGGCCTGAGAAAATCATCACTTAACACAAACTACAAGTACACAATTCATAAAAATGTGCAAAGCAGTGGTTGCAACCTGACTTAACTATTTTAGTTAAAGGGCAGGTAATATGGGTTTTAAAAAAATAGCTTAAAAGCAGTTTGTAATGTAGCTGTACTTCATTGTAAACAGTCTAAAAAGCTGTTTGTTAAAAAAAGTGAATGATAAAGAAAGATATTGGGCGAATTCCAAACGGCTTTTTCGCTCCCTTCAAGGGTACTTCAGGAACGGGATGCCATTTGTACCTGACGTGAGAAAGTAAGCAACTGATTCCCTTTAAAAAGTCCCCTTCCAGAGGTCCGTTAGTAAAAGGACAATGCCTTGGTCATTTCACAGAAGTGATTTCCGTTTGTGAGGCGGAGGTAGCGGTCCGGCTGCTGTGTTGTTGCCCTCCTACAGCCTCCTCCAAGTCTCCTGATGTATTGGACTGTCTCCTGGTAGCACCTTCATGCTCTGGATACTACACTGACAGACACAGCAAACCTTCTTGCCAACCTGAGCCACTTGTGTGGGTTGTTGACTCCGTCTCATGCTACCACAGTGAAAGCACCGCCAGCACTCAAAAGTGACCAAAACATCAGCCAGAAAGCATAGGAATGGAGAAGTGGTCTGTAGGAATACCATATTACCTGCTCTTTAAGGCTGGTTTTTGCATAAATTTGTTGGATTTGATACAAAAACAGTATTATTAGTAAAAGTCATAATGTAGCCCCAGCCCTATACTGTTTAACCATCAGTGTCATAAACATTATTAACTTGTCCTTAAATGGAAAATATTCTGGAATTTAAGCTTAATGTTACATTTTTTTCATATTAACATAAATTGCATACATTTTATTAAGGGACGGCATTGTTAATTTGGCTAGCTTCTTTGATCAGCATTAAAATGAATAGAATTTGATTTGATCTATGGCTTGGAAAAAATGTGGAAAGTGTTTTCTCCCCCTTTTAAAAATTATGCCAAAAAATTATTTGGTAATTTGCATATTGTAAATGGCTTTTAGCATTGCTTTTTTCTGTTGGTCCTGACCCTGTCAGAATCGTTATGGCGAATTTGTTTTTTTGGTTGAGAACCATTTATTTAAAGTGCACTTGAAACTAAAGGGCTGTTTTGTTACATTTTCTCACATTTGATCTACAAACCTGTAGGTGTGATGATGTTGATGAGTATGCAGAATCCTGTGAGCACCAGTGTCCCTGTCTGAGTGCTTCTACGGCCGAACTTATTGAGAATAAAGTAGATAAGGATTTTTGCTGGTATTTCTATGGCAGCATAAATGAAGTGTGTCAGGTAAAGGTCAAGCCCAAATCCGGTGATGTTCAAGCTGAGGCCGTAGTATGTAGAAGCAACTCCATACCTTCAAATTGGAGAAAGGAATGTAGGTTATTTGGTTCCACATATTCATAAGCACATTTTGTATATGAAACATTTAAATTAGCATACACAGAAAACCTACCACACTATGCCAGTGAAAAGTGTAAGTCTCCTCAGCTGTGGGGTTTTGAACAGGTCTAAATAAGTGTAGCTATGATTCTGGTGTTCCACAGATGTGGACAAAGCCTGTGATGGAAACAGGGAGAAAGTTTTAAACCCTTGTTGAAACTGAGGTCTCTGCAATTACATATATAAGATCAAATGAGGCCATGTTTACCTCTAGTTTAACTCTAGATGTAAAGTCTCGTCTCCCGTTAAAAGTAGCACATTTTTTCAGATACTTGTATGCTGTTTCTGACTTTCCATTGGCTATTAGCCACCGTGCTGATTCAGGGATCCACCTATTAAGGTATTTAACAATTATTCTGTCTTTATTATAGAATAAGGTTGAAATTATTTTTTAAATCATAAACTAAACTCTGAAATTGCACATTTTTTTATTACAAAATTTGAGTTGAGGCAAAGAAAATGGAGAATTAAGTGGTCTGTAATAGCATAAAGAACAGAAATATATGTGATATAACAAGGTGTCAGAAGTTACAAAGCTCTTAAAGATGCAGTGTGTACATTTTAGCGGCATCTAGCGGTGAGATTGTGAAATACAACCAACAGCTCATTCCCCTGCAAACCCCTCCCTTTAGAAAAGCTACGGTGGCCGATACAAGATAATTACATTATTATTACTATATTGTTACTCATGTCTGTCAGTGTTCGGCAGAACAACATAATGACGAAATGGAGATATACTTTACAGGGGACCCGCGGTGTATGTAGATGTAAATAGCTCATTCTAAGTTAATAAAAACATAACAGTTCGATTCGTTAGGTTTTTTTTCGTGCACCTCTGAAATCATAGATACAATTATACTGCATTTCTGTCAACAGATCCATCTAAATATTACACACTGCACGTTTAAGGTGATTTAGGACAAAAAGGAGATCGTGGATGTAGCCAGAAATACACATGAGTTTTATTATTGTTGAATGTACTTGTTGAGAGGAACAAATGAAAAAAAAAAAAAGTTATTTCCAGCTGAGAGAAAACATGACCTAACAAACAGCCCCTGACTGTGAGAAAGCCTCTCATAAACAATACTTTTTTTTCTATAAAAGCAATAATGGTGCCTCCTTACCACCAAGTGACTGTAGCAATAATAAGAGGAGAAGTTACAATGAAAATCAGCATCCTCCAATCAGTGGCCAGATAGGCAAAACCAGCTAGCAACATGTTGCCTAAACTCCAGGAAATACTGCCGAACACACTGATTAAAGTACGGTGTTTAGTGTCTACCCACTCAATACCTGCACAACAGAACACATTCATCAAACATCAGAGACATTTTTTTTTAAAGTCTCACAAAACACTTGCAAAAGATTTGATATATCTACAGACATAAGCTCATTCTGTACATGGTTTGCATTTTAAAAATATGAGAGAAAGGTGTAAAAATGTTTTTCATTAAAACAAAAATCTTAATACTTTATATTTAATTTAGAAATGTTTTGAAGAAACCTTCATCTTTGTAATTCAGCTTTCCACATTTATTTATCTAGCACTTTACAGTACAGGTCTGCGTTTCCCAAAAGCATCGTAAGCCTAAGTTTATCATAGCTCCATTGGTGCCAAAAGCTCTACGGTGATGCTTTTGCAGCCTGGTCTCATGTTTATACATAGATATTAATATGTAACATTTACATACATTTTTGTACTTTTTTTGAATGCTAAAGTTTACTATTTAGATGTATTTCAATCTTTAAAATGTACGATCGATAAAAAAAATTTGCTAAAAAACTTTACTTATCTTTGGTATAATTAAGATATTACTGAAAGTGAGAAGACTTACTGAGAACAACTGATATGTTGGTGATTCCGGTCAGTGCAAATCCGGACAGGAAGCGGAAGGCAGCAAACATGATGTAGGTGCTTGAGAAAGCGCTAACAATGCTAAACACTATAGATGACACATAAGACACCAGCAGCATACTCCTACGACCATACCTGTGCAACAACACAGATGAACAATGAGAACATCAATAGTGCATTCATGATACAATAATGTTTCATTGAACTATGTTATACATTCTCTCACTTTATAATTTACTAATACGTACTTTTAAAGTACAACTATGTACTTCTAAGACAAAGATATTCTGTATAGTATTTTGGGGTAAATACGGTACAAAGATTAAACTTTTAAATTTTGTACATTAGGGTACCACCCTACTGAGACCTTGGTACCCTTGCTTCAGTCTTGAAAGTTTCCAAATGGAGGTTATTGGTGTTTTACCTGTCACAAAGCACTCCAAAGAACACAGTTCCAACCATGACGCCAGCAAAAAATATGGTGGCTGATGTTTTGGCCAGTCCCCTCCTCTCACAAACTAAATCAAACTGAGTGAAACAGGAAAGGCGGTAGTGAGAGAGCTGAGAAGGAACTACAGAATATGCTGTCAATGAGCTTTACCTGTGTGGCGAGAGTGCTGGTGAACGTGCTGTTGTCATACTCCCATCCATTCTGGCACTGGACTACAGCAACCTCTGAGGGGCTGGAGGAGTTTGAGAGAAGGTGGAACTGAGGATGGGAGAACATGTGACAGGAAGCAGGAGTCCCATCTTCCTGCATTGGAATACTGACAGTAAGTCTCTCATCTTCACTCAAATTTCTAAAGATTCCCTCAGAGCCCAGTGAGCTGATATTACAATGGTGGGATGGGATGGCAGCTATGAAGTTGTTCAGCAGGAAGTGACATGGGATTGTGATTCGAGGTATAAACATCAGCAAGACCAGTGCAATCTGGTATCGCCCAAAACCATCTATCTCCTTCAGAATGCTCTCAAACTTCATTGTCACCTGGAATGTCATACAAAACATCAATATTATATGACTGAAATGAAGCAATATCAAGTGATTAGATTTACAGTATAGTTCAAAAGTTTGAGGTTCAGTAAGATTTGTTTTAGAGGAAATTAATATTTTTTCAAAAAGTAACTATAAATGCTTTTAAAATGTTACAAAAGCATTTTATTTCAAATAGGGGCTGTTCTTATGACAATTAGGAAATGGTTGAAACCATCTGTGATGTAACTCTGTAACGCTGTATTAAGTTATTGAGGTGGTAAACTCGGAAAACTCTGTGAACCAGCATGAACTCTCTTTAAGTCCATTCCTTCATCCTACATTAGTCTCATAGCAGGCAATGGACCACAGGGGTTACAGCACTCTGTTGTTTGAATACTGTGTACAGCTGTGGAGATACACACCAGCTGGAAAAAGACACAGCCTGTCTTAACCCACTATATATGAAGAGTTTGTTTACAAAAACAGACAACTCTTTTTTTTAAAATGTTCAAAAATCATGTTTTTATTGTGTTAGCTGTTTTTTTTTTTTTGTCCAACAGGAACAAACTAAAAAACTACAGTGTGATTAAGATTAATTGGAATGCACAATGAAAAAAACATTATAATTATTGAGAATTGTTAAAAATGGAGTTATCTGTTTTTGCAAATTAACTGTGTGTGTGTTTGTGTGTGTGTGTGTGTGTGTGTTAATTTAACACTTCATCAAGTGATTTAAGACTGTCTGTGTTGAAAGTGTTGATTAATTTGAACAGAATAAATGGCAGGAGCTATATAAGGGCATGTTCTGATTTTGTTCGAGATGTCCCTAGGTCAACATATTTTGTTGACCCTGGAACAACATTTAAATGCAAAAATATAGTCTTGACCATATCTGTACACCTAAACCTTCACATAAAAGCAGAGGAAATGATGGATGTCTAACACTGAAGTACAAGCAGAAAACACTGATTTTAAGCCTAAACTTTACAAAAAAGTGTGAATGTTTCTTTAAATCTGATTGATTAATCACGATGTTGTCCCAGGGTCAACAAAGACGGTGATCCAGGAACATGTTGCAGTTGGTAAAATCAGGTTAGCGCTGCTGCTGATATAGGAGCCATACATACACGAAGTGACTGGAAGCTTTCTTCAGCTTCTTGACAGTCAGTCTCTGCTTTTTCAGTTATAAGCACAATACAGTGTTTAAAATATCCAAAAGTGAAATGACACTTACCTCTGCTTTAACTTGATTTCTGAAATGTGCCGATGATGTTTGTAGAGTGCAGTGACGGTAAAGAGCTTCAACAAGCAGAGTCAAATAGACAGAAGATTACTGAAGGATGTAAATCACCAGTACTTCATAAATAAAGGCTAAATGAAGCCCCTCCCCAAACATCCTTAATTGTTCCTCCCTCTCTTCCCCCTTCAGTCTTAGAGAGATGCTGTTTTGATTAAGTAACTAACAGTTTCTGCATTTCTGTTTTCACTACCCATTTTTTATTATACACTTTACAGTACGATGTCTCCAGTTACTATACTGTCATGATAAAAATAATAAGCAGAATAAGGGTTTAGCATCAGAGCGATTGCTGTACATTCCTGAGAAGAAATGGGGAGAGACATTTAACCATGGGGGTTCAATGTAGAAACCCTTCATACTAAAATCCAATGGGATCACTGTAATGGAAACTGACAGGTATTTTACAATCAAATCATTACACAAGACCAGTTCAGCTAAACAAAATGACCAATTGAAATGTTCTGTTCAGAGATTAGACTTTAAAATGACCTTTTTAGTGAATGAGTGTTTTAGTTAAAAAAATGTTAAAAGAAATGAACATACTGAACGTTAGTAACTCAATAAGGATATTCAAAATGTTTCATCACACACTTTAAATGGCCATCACACACTGTATTTTAAAATGTACTGTTTCTACAACGTCTCTGAGCAAGTAGACTTAAGACTTTTAGAAATATTTAAAAATCTTACCAACCCCAAACATTTGAATTGCAGTACACTTCTAGGACAGCTATTGTATTCCCACCATTATTAATGACCTTTAAGGTCATACGGGCAACAGAACCATCCAGCTATAATAAGTTATTCCTGAACTAGTCTTAAGGACAGTAAGATCTAAGATGACATGCATAGTGTTCTAGACAGGACATGCAGATTTCCTATGCAGAACATCCACTTTGTCCTGGAAAGAAAGACACAGACCATCAGTCGAAAACAGTGATGGAACTTGCATTTATTGAATGGCATCATTTATACTTTTAAATTGTATAACTCAGAAAAGTTGCTCTTTAGTTTAAGTTAGTCAATCGTGATTCATGAAACTCATTCATGCAAATTCTCTCTATCTCAAAGCAACACACTGAAGAGAGATGACCAACCAGGAGATGTCTTTCCTCATATCTTGTTGATATTAGAAGAAGAGGGAGTCTTTTGGGTTCTCCACAGATGGAACATTCTAGAATATACCGTAGAGTATTTTCCTGTTATTTCATCCAAACAACAGCATGCAATGGTTCTGCAGTGGGCATGGTCCAAATGAAGCACTTTAAGTTAACTCACAAATAACACTGGCTAGTGTGCACTAGGACATTTTTCTCTTCCGTTAATGTGACAAACTTCATGGATGTTCGGGTTTTAATCCAAGCACAGGACGGAAAAAAACACCAATGACTAGAGCAGGCATGAAGAAACACTCTTTGATAGCACCTTAGTCATTTAAACTCCATGCCAGATTACCAGCCTTTGAACACATGCTGTGGACACCGCATTAAAATAACATCCTAGAGCACATTTACAAACCCCACACATGCTGCTTCAACACACATTATTGGTTCCTGCTGCTTTATCCTCCTTGGTGTGTCAGATTTTTGAGAAGCTTTCATGTTCTCTTCGACCTTCATTCAGCTTCCTCAAACGTTCTTTGAACTGTAAAGTTTGCATACAGATCAGAATGGTGCATTTTCAGCCTGAGACTGAGACAAATGCAGCTAATTTTCATCCATTAATCTTTTTTGTTGTTTTTTGGAACAAAAATATAACTTTGTTTTTTCCAAAAGTACTGCTTACATTATCTACAGTTTTGCAAAATACAATAAACAGAAGCGGACGAGCATTTCCAAATGCATGCCGCTGGTCTGGGATCCGCTTACAAATAAATTTAGCAGATGAGAGTCACAGATGGAATGACCCAATCAAAGAAAGTAGGCGTGGCCAAAATGATTGTATGATTGACATCAAACTGTAGCAGCAAGGTTAGTCACTTTAGTTCTGTGTAAAGATTTAATTCAGAATTTTTTTTCTGCATCTTTTGCACAGAATCACCATATTTTGGTGCATATGACTATTTATTATTATTATTATTATTATTTGAGATAAATACAAATTTTAGCACACACAGATTGACTGCAGAAGTTGATATAAAAGTCTGTCCCAAACACAAGCTTGTTGAGTATTAAGCGCTATTGGGACTTTTGAAACATTTAAGGTTTTTGTAAATTTGAATAAAGCTATTTTTTTCCAGATTCGGATATTGTGATGGTCAAAAATGTATGTTTTGGAAGTAATTTAAATTCTAATAAATAGTACTGTAATGTATTTAAAAGCTTTAAAGCTGCAGTAGAACCCGATACTAATGTGTACAATGTAATTGGTTGTACTATTGAACATGACAGTGGCATTGACAGGAGGGTAGAGCCTGTGGAAGCTTTGTTGTGATGGCAGCAATTATTATTTTAAGGCATATGAGGTGTGTTCATCTGTCCAACACACATCATTAATGATAACTCGCCCGCACACACACACACTAAGTGTGTGTGTGTATAAATGTCAGAGGTTCTCCTCATTAGAGGTATTTCGTAGCTGCTGCAGTCACTTGGCGGAATAACGAACACATCCATCCATATTGTTTGGCTGAGTTTGTTGTGTTTAATGAGATGAGAGTCCACCACTGATGATACAGAGTGATTGTGATAATGATGAGGATGCTGAGGATGAAGATCACCTGTCTTAATTATCTTGTTTTAGTCTTTGACTCCAGTGGATCTTTCTTTGCCTTCTGTGATGAGGTTGATGGGTGGGTTTTGATCTTTTTGGGGGTGGAATCCTGAGGTTTGGATTTGGACTGTGGTGGGCAAGGAGGTTTGGGCTGCCGTTGCGTTTCATTGGCTGCAGGCTGTCGGCGAATGCGCTGAGGCGAAGGGCTGTCGGTGCGAGAGGTGGCGTAGCTCCTAGGGGAAGTGCTGATGCTTCGAGTGGCATTAACAGCTGAGGTACGAGTAACGGTACGTGTGGCGGTCCGACTTCCCTGTGACTGGGAAGGGCCTGAAGATGGAGGAAGTGGTGGAAGTGTTTTAGAGGGACGGAGCTGAGGTTTAGGCGGCTGCTGATGGATATTTGTGTGCAGACTTGCAGACTTTTGAATCCTGTAATTGACAGAACTGTTGGCTCTGTTAGAGAGAGGTAAGATCATATCAGAGTGTTTTAGCACAGTCCATAGACCATTCAGTGTTCACAATTTTGCTACAAGAACATTTTATGATGAACACTGTCTGAACACTGTATTCAACAAAAATGGAAATAGATTTGCTTTAGTGCAGTTATCAAATCACGAAAGGCAGTGGTTTAATTATCGTCTTTTGCAGCATGTTTCAGAGTAAAGTGCAGCGTTGTGTTAAATTACACGTGAGGGTCTCACGATCCCGTGTTTTCAGTATCTCAAAGTTTTCTGCAGTATAAAAGTTAATGGGTAACACCTAATTTTAAGCTCCAATTCTAGCCATTAGCAAACCATTAAATATAAGTTTTGCCTCAATAGGTTATTGGATAGGATTAGTGATGTAAAATATGGGGTTATTTATTAAGTATTAATAAACAGCCAATATGTTATTATTAGCCATGGTAAGAAGCAACCAGTTAATAGTGAGATTAGGTCCCTATACTAAAGTATTACCAGTTCATAGGTTTAATTATTAATTAATAATTAATTATTAAGTGAAGAAATTAAGATGAAATTTTGCTCCACCCACCTGTATTGAATGAAGGACACAGATCTCTGGGTCTGTGGAAGGGACATGCTCCACAGTTGGTCGGATGACCCCCTGATAGGTGTGACTGGACGAGGGATCCTGCTCTTAATTTTGCCATCTGCTCCTCTCGCTGAGTCATCTGATTGGTGGGTTTCATCTTCAGATGCAGTGGTTGAGAGTGTCGGGGAGTGCGAGGAGGCAGAGCGAGAGCGAATCAGGTGGGTTTGTTTGCGCTCCAGGACAAGACGAGCCAGCTGTTGTTGTCGGCTTTTGCGTGTTCGCTGCAACTGCTCTTGACTCGTCTGCGATGACTTGTCTGAGCCCGTTTCCTCCTCTGACATAAGCACAGGGATACGGCTTCGCCTCTGTGGGAGTGGCTTTCTGTCAGGGGACTCCTCCTCTGGTGGAGACATATCCTTTTCATCCTCCACCTCTGCATCTTTGTTTTGTTCAAGTGTTTTGTTCAATGCACTCTCTTCCCGCTCCTGTTCCTTTCGCTGTTCTACTTCTGGTGAGACACCTTCTGGTCTGACTTCTAGTTTGGCTTCTTTGGAGATTTCTTCTTCCTCAATAACCGTAGCTTCTGCCTGGTCAGGTGACTTTGCTAAAAACAAGGCCTCTGCTTCCTCTCTGTCATTCTTCTTTACTTTTTCTTCAGCTTCACTCTCTTGCTTTTTTCCCTCATCCTCTCCTCTTTCCTTTCGCTCTCGTTCACTGACCCTTTCTCTCTCCTCTTTCTTTCCACCTGCCTCCTCACGCTCAGTAGACATCAGCTCCTCCAGTCCCGGCGGACGGTGTCTGGCTGTCATGACATTGAGATGTGTCGTCTCAGCGATGTGGATGAAAGTGCGTTCCACCTTGGTGAATGGCGGTGAGGAAGAACCACTGGTGATCACAGCTGCAGATGTCATAATAATAGGCCTGGGCTCCGACCTAATGACGGAGGAGAGAGTGCCAGGTTCAGATTCATCCGGCACAGGTCGCTCTCCCTGAGGTGTCAATGCAGCGAGAGTTCCCTGCCCATCTCCAGGTGAAACCTGCCCATTACCAGCAGACACAAGCACCAGTGTGCGTGAGCCCTCTTCCTGGTCATGGTCTCGGTGGGCCGGGGCGAGTAGGGTGGATGCAGCACCCTCTGGACTTCCCTCACTACTCCGAGGGCTTCCATCACTGCCTGAGCCTCCAGTCTTGACACCATCCTCTCTCAGATCATCAAACATCAACACACCAGACACAAAGTCAACTCGCTTCAGACGTGTCTGAGAGGACGAAGGTGAAGGTTCAGCCACTGCAGCCTCCTGTAGGAAGGCAAGAAAAAAAATAGTGAATTAATTAATGATGAAAGAATAGGAGATATTTATATATAAGATTTTTATAGGATATATAAATTTGTTGCTAGGTTTTCAATGAACTTTCAAATAAAAACCAGCACAGCATGGTACCTTTAATATACTACACTATACTATACTAAAGTACCTTTATTAAAAGCATACAGACAATTTGATTTAGCTTATGATCTGTTATACATAGTACAATATATATATATATATATATATATATATACTGCATATATAAAAAAATCCACTTTTTGAGTCATTTTTGAGATTATTTACTTGTGATTTGGTTGTATACAAGCTTTGCAGGATTGTCTTTTTAGAATGACATACATGGTTAAAAAGGCACAAAAGTCCATTTTACAGTGTAATATTTTCTCTGTTTTTTTTCTTTAAACAATTTAGCCCATTTGTGATTTCAAGTGTAGACTCAAAGACAGTGCTCAGCCAACAGTATGTACAGCAGTGGAGACACACAGAGCGATGAGAAAGAGGAATGTGTTAATACAGCAGCATGTTCAGCTATCTGTCCAAAGAGTTACAATTTTACAAAAGCTTAAAATACATGCTTGTACATATTACAATATACAGTCCCTATAGTATTTATTGCACTAGCTATTTCGTGAAAATCTTGCTTTTGAAGGTTGACCCTGATTCACACATGTAATGCTTCTATGAGCAGGTCTGGGATCAGCTGATGAGTAACTTTTTTTTAGCAATAAAAAGTTCAGCGTATGATATAAATTTTGACTCATAAAATTCATTAAAATTGATTCATAACAAGAAGTAGGTGTTCTCTTCTGTGAGAAGCCACCTACATGGTTTTAGGTTTTTCTCAATACATTATTAAATACATAAAATAATACTTTTGAATGTTGTCTTATACAAACAGATCTGTTGTTGTACACTGCTCAGAGCTCAAGGTTTCATCTGGGGAATTTTGACAAGCTCAAGTTTGACCCAGTTAGAGACAGAGAATGCGAGAGGTCATGAATGTTGAATTGCATGAAGCTAAAAAGCCATTCGGATTGAATGACCATTAAATTTAGCATAAAATATGGTACTACATGGAACACCATTCAGAAGTAAGGGACAACATTATATACAGTCTTTCAGAAAAGACATTACTGATTTCCTCTAACCTTCTTCAAACTCTCTGAATATGTTAGCTCAAATTACATTTACTGGCTCTGTTTAAATCTTCACCAGTTTGGAAACACTACATTTCCTGGATTTTCCTACATTTTCCTTGAAATTTTCCCAATTTAAACATGCCAATAACAAGATATCTGAATTTTGAATGTGATAGAATGTGCATACACTAGTTTTTTTAAATTTTGTGGTTAGTAATATTTTAAAGAAATAAAAAATGTTATTTAGCAAGGATGTACAGTATAGAATTGATCAAAAGTGACAGAAAATGCATTTTTAATGTAACAAAAGATTCTATTTATATGCTGTTTGATTTTAAAAAACATATCACAGATCATGGTTTTCAGAAGAAAAAAAATGCATCCAGCTCTTTTCAAAATAATAAAAAATTTGAAGAAAAATCCTGAGGTCTAATCAGAATTATTTCTAAATTATACAAAAGTAATACTGAAAACTAATGTCAACCGAAAATTCAACTTTGCCATCACAGGAATAAATCAGATTTAACAGTATATTCCAATAGAGAAAATATTACTGCAGTATTACTGTTTTTCTTGTGTTTTTGATTAAAACACAAAAATATCACAAACCCCAAAATTTAGTACTGCAGTGTATGCAATATGAAGAAACCGATTTGCTATTATCTATTATCCTGCAAAAAAAAAAAAAAGCTCCATTACAGCTGAGCTTTTGTGTCTCTAAGTATTGTCATTCAGTCTGTGCTCATCTTCTTCTCCATTAGGAAGACATTTGGATCAGCTGTCTCACACAGTTCAGACTACAAACTCTTCTGAACACACACATTACAGTACAATGGTTATTCCAGATAAACAGTGATTGGTGTAAATTGCATTAAAACACCCAAAGCAGCACAGATACCAGGAGCCAACTGCTATGAACACTGAGTACACCAGTATGAAATACTGTATTTTTATATTCATACATTTGTTCACCACCAAGAGTTTGTTGCAGTTGGCCCAGCGAGGCAAATTAAAGTTTCAGGAGAAATTCTGCATCTTCAGCAAGATTCGCATATGCACTGATATCCAGCATTGAGTCATATAGCATTTTTACAGCATTCATTTGAAACATTAATACACCGATAAACAATCAATCTTCATTTCCTCCCACAGATATGTATATATCTAAGATCAACTGAGGCTGGAGGACTTTGCAATACAGATAAAGCAAAAATGTAATTGTGTAAATGCTACTTTATGTTTCATAGGAAGTATTTAACACTCTGTCTTAACCAGGCATAACCAGAGGCAGTGTTCTAATTAATTAAATCTATTAAAAATACTTTTTATTAATTTAAATGAAGCTAAAATAAAATACAATACAAATATTGGACAAGAAACCTAGGTTTAAAAACAGAGAGTTAAGCTGGAATAAAAATAAAGCTAAAACTAACATATTTTAAAAAAGCTTATTCAAAATATTAATAATTACTATAATATGGCATATAAATGCTAAAATAATGTACAGTTTTGTGTGGAGCATAATTTTGGACTAGAAATGTAACCGACAAATTGCTGTAATGTTGGTTATAATTAGTTAGCAGAAACAAAGTATCAATTTATTGCGTTATGCCTGGTTATGAGATCATGTGTGATCTAATTTCTATGACAATAATGCTGCACTTCTGCAAAAGCTTATTTATGCATTAATTTAAGTGGCTGACTATTATGACTTTTATACACTGAAGTAGCATGTCAAGTCTATGGCCAGAAACAAAAAACGGAAACATTCATTTGCTGAATGATAAACTATACTTAAGTTCAAATATATGCATATGTGCATCAAACCACTAATGTATGTGTGACAAAACCAAAGGAAGAGGCTCAGTCTTCCTTTCACACACCTATTGCCTTAAGCTCTATTGCACTTCATTTATTTAATATATCTTTATTCCAGAACTCCCTATCTCAACTCCCTATCAGTCAAACGTCTTGACATCGAAGATGTCATGCTTTTGATTTTTTTTTTGCCCTCAGATAAGCACAGCTTAAGTTCACATTGAACTTAATTTAATCTGAAAGCAATGTGCATATGTTTCTGTAATACTAATAGTTATGGTGGAAAAAAATCTTTATTTAATATGTTTTTATAGCTAATCTGGAAGACAAATGTAATATCACAATTAATCTCCACGGCCAAAAGTATGTGAACACAAACTAACCGCACATTTATTTGTTAAGCTTTTTTTTTTAAACCATGGCCATTCACCTAAAAATGTCTAAGGAGGTTGTATGACCGTATAACTGATTTTCTGCACCTGTTAGTGAAGGGTGTAGCTGAAACAGCCAATTTTATTTAATAAAAATGTGTCTACATACTTTCAGCAATGCAGAGCATTTAATAAAAGCCTAATACTCACACCCATCTTTGTTTACTCATTTTCTCTTCTATACAGTGAAAATACTCTCCTTGAAATACCAGAGGATCCAAGCAACTAAATTATTTCACAGGTCCAACCCTGTGAGGATACACACACTGTATGTGGGTAATGTCATGCTTTCTCTCAGCTATGAGGGAAGGCTATAAGAATCTATATAAAGAGATCCATCAGTTGACATTCTGTCATGTTTTCTTAGGAAAGCCATATATCCCGCCTTGTGGCGTTAGACAGATTCTATATGTGCTGAGATCGTATTGATGCGAATAGACTGTGCAAAAAATAGCTTAGCAAGCACTCACTGTCCTTCTAGTGTCCTTTACTAACACTCAGCAGGCGAATGCATACTTTTGAGCATCTGCTGTAGGCCAACATTCATTATAATGACATTCAACCCTGAAAAACATTTTCACACTATCCAGCCTGCATCACAACTCTCCTCTTACACAGAAGATGACGGAATCTAAGAAGCCTAAGAAACAACATAACAAAAAAAATGATATTCTCGTCACTTTAGTCAAAGTGCCTGTCCCACCAGACACCAGCAGCTCTGCACGAAACATCCTTGATGGAGGTAAAATGTGTTTTTGTCTTTGTGTATTTCTTTTTTTAGTTTTTTACAAAAACTGTAGTGTACAGTGCCTCTATGAGTTGATACATCATAGTACAGAATTGCTTTGTTTTGGAGAACACAATATAATTTATCTTTCTCCAATCGTCCCAAGTGCTTAAAGGGAAAATTCATCCAAAAAATGACAATTCTGTCATCATGTCGTTCCAAAACTGTATGAATTTCTGTGGAACATAAAAGAAGATAATTTGAAGAGCTGTTTTTGGAAATGAAAGTCGGTGTGGTACAAAGCAACAAAAAACAGGAACATTTTTCCCAATACCTTCTGCTGTGTTCCACAAAAATCATAATAACATGAAGGCGAGTTATGACAGAATTAGAATTTTTAGCTATCCCTTTAATTCCAAATATCCAATAAAAAAAACCCTTTAGCTGGAGAGTTTCTCATATCTTGCTTACACACACGTTCACACACACACACACACACACACACAAATCTCACAATCACAGACCAAGTTTATTGCCCGTACTAAACTTAGTTTATCTATGGGCACAAAAGTGGGCACCCCTTAATGTCATCACACATGTGTCTGTGTACGCTGATGGTGGGGGGAATCATGTCTTGTTCATAAGTTTGGCCAGCATTTGCTGAATGTGTAGGCGTGGGAGGTTTAGTACTGAATGCCGGGCTCTGGGGTTGCCTGGCATAAGGGGCATGTGTCTGCGATGGGCGTGGCGGTGGGCGGGGCTGCTTTCAGCCGAGCGGCTGCGCTGAATGGCCGCTCCCCCGAGGGCGGGGTCATGGGGGAAGGGCTCCGTGTCCATGGTAGCGGAGGAAAACACGTACGACGCCAGTCTTCTCAAATGGGCGGGCCTCGGGAATGAGTGATGTGGGTGTGGCCTGTCCTCCTCCAACTGAAAAAGACCAATAAGAGCGGAGGAAAAGAGGAATCAGGCTGAGAAAAAACGTAAACGCGAAGTATTAAAAAAAAGCGTGTTTTTTGTCTAAGATTGTGTGTGATGCACACACAAAAACATACCAATAAAAAACAGGAGATAAACGAAACATTATATCAAATGGGTGGTACAAACACATAGATGTGCTGTAACTCATTCAGAGGACAAGACCAGCCCACATCTGTCTGAACGCTAAAGACAGGCTTGTTTAAGCCTACGTACGGGTGAATGTATGCTCTATATGTTGTGAAGGAGCCAAAGTGTTCACACAGACCCCTGTATGACCAATGGGCAAACTAAGCTTGGCTGTGAATTGTTGAGCGAGACGCATACACATACACACACACACACAACCACAGAACCCTAAAACGTGCTGCCCAACATGAATGCACATGATTACATAACACACATAATGTACATCAAGGGTGTATACAAAGACTCACATACAAACAACATATGCTAATTATTCTGCAGTACAAGTAATCAGAAGCTTATATGCGCCTTTCTTGTACTGGTGATGTCATTATGTAAAAATATTAAGCAGCTAAGAACAAATAGTATATCATGACCTAAACTCACACAGATAATAAAGCACCTAGCAAATGGTGATTTTCAAGGTACCAGAAACTTCTTAAAAGATTCTTAATGCATTATGTATCAGAAACAACAATACTCTTACTCTGTTTATTAATCTAGCTTTTAAACTATTATTCAATCAATTTGCATTGTAGACCACTGGTGTGTGATATTCTGATAAAATGTGATCAATTATATGTCAAAATAAACTTTATCTTTTAGAAATCTGTGATGGTTTTTTAAGATCATCAGATATTAAGTGATCAGGATAAGCCATACACACACATGCCCTCACATACACACTCAGGTGTGCCTTACCGGTCCATCAGGTCCAAACGGCTCCGACTCCCTCCTCCTTGGGCATGTATGAGGCAACGAGTGACAAGGTGCATGGACAGGGCTCGGTCCCGCCCCTTCCTCCTCTGCTACAATCATCATCCCACGTTGTGTTTTGGGTCGTACCACAGCCTCAGCTCCACCTATCCCATGCATATGTCCTCTCCTTCTCCTCTCCTCGTGGTCCTCAAGGGGGCGTAATTCCTCTGGTTCCTCATCCGTGGTGCCTGAAGTGGTGGGCTCTGCCCCAGGATGGAAATCTTTCAACTCTGTTTCTTTATCAATCATTACCCACTCCCTGCTGTCAAAGTCCTCCTCCTCTGCCAGTGGGACTGAGCGGATGAAGGCATTGCTGTGGGCTTCCTGGTCGCCATCTGCAGAGACATCATGGTGGCCACCGGCCAGCCGTTCTGCCTGCCCAGCTTCTAAAGAGAGCATTTGGGCAGGCTGGGAAGAGTACACGTGCCTGGATGGAGAACCCAGTATGTCCAAACGAGAGCTGCCACAAAACACACAAAGGCTAAGACACAGAATCAACTGGACAACAACACATTTAACTCCTGACTTCAAACTGTAGGAACATTACCGTTCAAAAGTATGGTACATGGTATGGTACACAAGAGTCTGTACATTTCAAATAAATGCTGTTTTGAAAAATACTAATACTAAAATACTAATACTAAAATACAACCATTTCAACATTGATAACGATAAAAAAATGTTTCTTGAGCACTAAGAAATACTAGAAAGATTTTTGAATTGTGATGAATTTTTTTTTTATTTAATAATAAAACATTTTAATTAATTTATATATTCATTGTTTATTAAATTAAATATAGTAATTTTGAAAATATTGATAATTACTTCATCATTTTCCTATAACTACAATTAATGTATTAATTTTTAATTACTAATAATCCCAGTCTGATTAATAGTCCTATGAGATAATTTAATAATTAATTTAATTAATTAAAGATTAGACATTCATAAATTTCGACAAAAAGAGTTACCTCAAGGTCACCCAACATAACATCCGTTCATTTTAATCTGTTCTGAAAATAAAATGTTTCTTTAGAATGCCAAGCTGTTTTGATCTTAAAAATTGCATATGATACCATACTAAGAACAATATGCACTTTCCTTTTCATTAAATTCACAGAAGCATTCCAAAATGCCAGAGCAAAATGTTGTATTACAAAACAAAAACTTTAAATGTTTTCTTATCAGAAAGCCACTTCAACATGCTTTTCTCACTATCAAGACACATGCGGTCAAATGACCTTTAGAAAAGCTAAATGTCAGCCAGAAGAACAGAGCGATAAATTTTCAAGCACACACTCTTCTCACCGTTTATCTGCGGCATCTCCTCTATCCTCTGCAGCAGACAGGCGGTCAGATTCTGGGCTGTTTACTCTCCGGTACCTTGGTGGGCGGGCATGAGCGTCTGCTTCTCCTCCCCTGGCAGGTGAAACAAACCTCTCTCCACCTGCATGCTCCTCCCCATCCTCTGCTGCTACTTGCGTCTGAAAAGATCAACAGTATTAAACACTCAAAAATCATGTTTTTATACTAATAAGACATTAAAATTTAAGTGAACGATTTGATATAATACATACAAATAATACCTTACTGATGCTGATCCTGAGTTTGTTACGGTTGAAGTCAGTTTCATCCCACCCTTCACCAGCAGGTGGGGCTGGAGCGGGTTCGCTAGGCCTGCTGGGTATCAAAGCAGGTGGAGCGTTCTCTTGGTCACTCAGGTGTTCGTCTTGCAGAACATCATCAGTGTTTTCCCTCGGTAATTCACCAGGAACCGGGGTCACATTCACCATCCTAAAAGAGAGACAATTTAAAGCCATATCAGTATCACATCAGTACTATTTTCAAAGGCCAGAATCTTATCCCACTGTGCAAATGGTCTGATACTGTTGTAAGATCATGTGTACAAATTCTTACCCTACAATGGCAGCGGTTTGCCTTGTGTTTTGTTGTGGTGGCGTGTGTGTGCTGGTAGGGAGAGCTGTATCTGTTCCAGATTTTTCCCAGTCATAAGGCTCATTTTCTGTTATCAATCTCTCTTTCATGCTATTCTCAAATACTGACATTAGCAACTAGACCAGAGAAAGGAAAAAAGAAAATTATTTTCAAAATAGTTGCATACAATGAAAAAATATATTTATATATACATTTCATACATAATACATCTTAAGTAGATGTTTATACTTTATACTTTGTTGTTCATATGTTTAGGTTTTTTTTATGCAAAAACAAGGTTTCATTTATATTATTTAAAAAAAAAAAAAAAACGGTTATAATGTGACATATTTGCAATTTCCTGGCTGGTGGAATGATCCTCTCATTGCCCTTACAACCTTCAAACGACTTCTGAAAACCCATCTCTTTCAACACTATTTGACATCATAAAAAAAAATGCCTGTTGTATGGTATTATGAGCACTTCCTAAGTTGTTTTTGCCTCTATATGACTAATTGCTTATTGTTTTCCCCACCTGTAAGTCGCTTTGCGTCTGCTAAATGAATAAATGTAAAATGTTAATGTAAAATAGATGTTTTCTGTTTTATTGTGTGGCGACACTAGTGTTCTCCGTGTTGCCACAATATTGTTTATTATTAAATGTAGTTTATTCCTGTGACGGCAAAGCTAATTTTTCACCTGCCATTACTCTGGTCTTCAGAAATTTTCTATTACTATCAGCATGAATCCCAACTCAGGAAGGAGATTGTCAATATTGGGCAAATAACCAAGATAATGGTCAAAGACACAGGACACCATTATCATTACATGGGTAAAATAATTAACTTTTTGTTTGATGGATCTCCATCCCCGAACTGAAACTGAAATGCCTAATGAGACCTTTATCCTCTGGTCATCACAAAAACTGCCCTCATGTTTACAGAACTGGCACAAACCTGCTTTTTTTCATGCCTATCCAAGCTTAAAATACACTAAACCAGACTTAAATCACTGAAATGGATAACTGCACATTATATGTAACCCACACATTTAACTATCAGGTGTTATTAACTCACTGTACATGTATTTTAAATAACTATTAAATGGCTTAGAATTGAATTTTCCTGTCTTGCTTGAAATGTTTCTTCCCACCAATTCTTAGTCAAATGTTTCATATTCATGTTATCGAAATCATGTCCAAAATTATATTCTGCAAAAGCGGGAAAATTTGGGCCATGTGACTGATAAGATAACATTTGGATTTATGATTTGGGGAGGAGAAATATCGACACACCCTGAGCTAGAATGATATCTATTGGTTAAAACACAATTTTGGGATGTGTCCAAAGTCGAGTTTAAAAGCTCAAGAAACGATTCAAATTACATAGCCTTAGCTTTAACCTCAGCTTTTGTAGCCAGGTTTTTAAAACTATGCTCTTTGCCATCTTTTGCGTTCTTTAAGAGCCGTTTTTGATGGTTGTTCAAGTCGATGCAATAGCACCTATTGCTGTAAAATTGTGATGTCACATTTTCATTCTCTTAAACTCACTCTTTCCTCACTTTCACTCTTCCTGCAACCCGTACGAATGTGTAAATGCCTGTGTTTATGTGTTAGTTTAGGTTTTTCCGATCTTGTTACTGTGCCTATTAATAGTGTTTACACTATAATTTGGATTTTAATATACAGCGCAGGATTGATGTTATCCGGCTCGCTTAGTGGATTGCAGACTCAGTGATCCGCCGTGATTCTGTGTAAATTCCCTAAAGAGTCTTAAATGATTCTGATTTGATTCTTTGTTTGAGCTAATTTGCTTACAAAGTTCATTAATTCTTGTTAAAAAAAATTAATGGTTTACCTGATAATCAGGTTTGGTGTAATAATCTAAATCCAGCACGTGGTCATAGAACACATGAAACTCAGCAGGCATGTGTTTCAACAGCATCCTGTGCTCGTAGCGCTCTTTAATCTGTCCCACCTGCTCCTGTTCATCAGATGCACATTACACACACAATTAACAACAAAAACAACCCTGAAAGCTTTAAATATTTAAAACAAAAGCTCTTAAGACTGAGTACAATGAGGATTAATTCAGTCGATTTAGTTCCATTATGTTAATAGTGACTGGCTAATGTGAGTGTGATACAAGTGTCTTACCTTATCTTTTATCTTACGCCATGGTAATTGTCCAACGGTAAACTCTACCAGCATATAAAACAATGACCACAAATCATCATGGCGACCCATTTCCTGTTAAAAAGAGTAAAAAAATAAAAAAAACATACTCTTGTATAAAAAAAAACTTCTTAATGTAACTAATTCTGGCCAAGAATGACTCACTTAAGATTCATTAAAGCCAATAAACCATATTTAAACATGCAAATGCAGTGTTCACCACATTTTGTATGTAATATGCTTTTTAACAGTCTGTGGGTGTTCTATTTGAAGGATAGAATATACTTACCTTGTTTTTATGGGCATTAATGGAAGCATAGCGTACTGTCCCTCTGAACCCAGCCACTGTCCTGGGCTAAAGCAGAACATGTAAAACAGACTCATAATAAGAATGTATATCACTTTCAATTTAGACTTTAACTCTTAGGTTAGAATAAGTAAACACATTATCAAAACAAAGCAAACATGAGAAAGAAATATAAGGGAGGGTGGCAGGACAGGAATATCTGTAATTATGACCTTATGACCTATTTTTTTTACTTCTCTTGGGATTCCTAGACTGATTGAGCACAATTCACTTACACAGACATACAGGGACACTTTTACACAGAGGAAGATGTGGAATGTAGGTATGAGACAGGATGGCATGGTTATAAATATATGTCCAAAGGGTCTTCAGGATTTGGTGTTTAGGGACCAACCATTAGAGAAGAGTGGGTAATTTCTGAGGGCCTTCGGAGGGTAAGTAGGGAATCTTTTCAAGATTTTGGAAAACTCACAATATGACTGTCGCTATGGTAACAGGGACAAACATCTTTGGCGGGGGAGCATGCGATTCAACATGAGAGCCAAAACAGAACTGCAAAACAAAACTGAGAAAAGTGAAACATAAAAATGAATTCAAACACACAAATAATAAAATTCATCAGTAAAAGGCAAATTAAAAAAAATGATAAGATAAATAGGAATGCATGATACTTTGGTACCATATTGGTTATTGGCCGTTATTAACTGCTTTCATTTCCAATGCTTTTACATCTTTGTTGCATTGCTACTGCACATAATATTGACTTAAAGTCTTGTTGGGTCTAGTGAGAATTCTAATATCAGTGCATGCCTAGAAATTCATTTCGAAACATAAACATCACAACTAAATATAAAAACTGCACATACACAAAACAGAAATGGGAAAAATGCTTCACTGCTTATTAGGTTATTTCCTTAAAAAATAATAACTAACTAAATAAATCAAACAGAAATGGTAGTTAAGAGAATATAAATACGTAAAAAAGGCTATATTAGAAAATAAAGCAAAAGCAATACTTACAGGCCGTACTTCCCCATTCGTATTAGTGTACTGTCGTGCCAAACCAAAGTCCAGCATGTAACATTTCCTACAGGTAGATGGCAATCGGCCCATGGCAAAATTAGACTATGGATAGAAGAGAAACCAGTATCAGCTGACAGGAGCCATGTAATTGGATTATGGAAAGAGAAAAGAAGAGATAATCATATCATCAACAGTAAGACATACAGGTTTAATGTCTCGGTGCAGGAAGCCCACAGAGTGAATGGCTTCAATGGACTCCAGAATCTGTTTCCCCAACCGTAGTGTCGTGCTCATACTGAACGTCCCTCTAGGCTGACTCCTCCTGAGATCAGCGAGATTTCTTCCCTGCAGAAAGACCGAATCAGATATTACACTCACATGCAAACATGCAAAAAAACAGAAATAAAAAAATACTGTACCTGCAGCTGCATGACAACGTAATTGAACTTGTCATTTCTTCCACATCCAATAAATTTGCAAACATGGTTCTTTCCTGCACAAGAATTGAAGAAGTAATGTCACAGATATTACTTAGAAATACGATTTATTACAACTGACATTTTCCTTCCTGCATGGATATTTGAATACACACATAAAACACACACAGCAAACGGGTAGCGAGAGAGACAGTGGCATTTGGAATTCCAGCAAGTCCTTCATGAAGGTTATGAAGACACAAGAGAGAGCAGGAAAAAGAAACGGAGAGAGAAAAAGTGTGGTAATCCCACATCCTTTCAGTTCTTCACGCTCATTACCCATACAGACTCCCAGTGGTATGTCTGAACTACAGCTGAGGCAAACTGCCTTGACAGGCATGAGAGTCACAGTGTGTGTGTGTTTTATATGAGCACATAAAGAAAAAAAATGGGATTATGATGGGCATATTAACAGATAAACTGTCACATATCATTACACATACACCATCCTGCTTGCTACCTCATTATTACAAGACAAACATGTACCCAACTTTTGAATGGTAGTGTATCAGAGTATATATAAATTGCCAGTAACAGTCTTGAAAACTTGCCAGTAACCACATAATGTTTAAATCGAATTCTAAGAAAGATAAAGGACACAAAATATATCCACATCCTCCACATCTCCTCACCTTGTAGTTTCTTTAGCACAGCAACCTCCATCTTTAGCACTTGTTTTGGCTGTTGGGCAGATTCCACCTTAAGAGCCACATTCTCTCGTGTCAGCAGGTCATAGGCCTCATAGATCTCCCCGAACCCTCCTCCCCCAATTTTCTTTAGCTAAATTGAATAAACAATAGCAAGGTCAGTCATGGTAGAGCATTCATTTAACTTGTGTGTAATTTATTCCACACTCTTTCGACTCAGAGCTTTTTTACACAATATATACTGTTAAAAAGGTTTTACAGTTGGCGCCAATAGCCTAGTGACGGTGATTTACACGGTTTACACAGTGATTCCTGTCTTGAGGTCCTTTGCTTATCCCGCCGCCCTCTCTCTCCACCTAATGCTTTCCTGTCAGCTCTCTACTGTCCTGTCCCAATAAATGCTGAAAAACCCCATAAATATAACTTAAGAAAAAAATTGGGGATCTCTAAAGAACTTTTCAATGAACAGTTCTTAATAGAACCATTTTTCCTCAACTTGAAAAACATTAACAAGTATTGCAGTCCAAATTCTAAATACTGAAGAGAGTTTTTTTCACCTGTCCCCTCCTCCTCAGACTTGACTCATACGCAGGTTGCCAGACTGACCAACAGGGATAAGCGCATATGATGATGAATGAAATGAAATATGCTTTCACGAATTTGCCTTTCTTCATTAAATTAAATAAGCAAATTTGGCGTTCTGTCCGGGGAGCGAGCCGGGAGCTCGGCGGACCCCGAGCCCTGCTGTTAGTAACCCTAGCGAGGGCAGAGCGAGGAGCGAGGATCGGTCCCGTTCGCCCCCCTTAATGGTCCGAAGGAAAAGGCGGAGAAGGGGAGGAAGGCGGGATCATGCGAAACTAGATACCGAGAAGAGTGGGACGATGGTATTTATGCTGAGGCGGATAAAGTAAATTAGGAATAATTAATCGGCTAGTGGGCGATACTACTAATGAGCGTCAATGGGTACCGGCTGTGCTGACACTCAGCATGCTCTTCCCGAAACTATGTTAAAACCTCCCTTATATTTTGGCATCTGTAGTATTGTTTTTCATAAAAACAGGTATTTTAACTTAACATGTTTCTTAAATATCTGCAAACATAT
Source organism: Enteromius thamalakanensis (assembly GCA_032357475.1). Lineage (NCBI taxonomy): Eukaryota > Metazoa > Chordata > Actinopteri > Cypriniformes > Cyprinidae > Enteromius > Enteromius thamalakanensis. The sequence goes on from JAUCMT010000036.1 coordinate 7,148,859, forward strand.
TATGGTATTTTTATACTTTAGCAGAGTCAACAATTTACATACAGCACCTTTAGGAGCATACTGTACATCATAAATAAACATAATCTAAATCGATAAACAGTACAAGTACATCTGCCAAATTCCTGTATTTCCTGTAATAAATTGTATGACAAAAATAGAACAGCTGAGTTACTTTAGCTGCTCTAATCAAAGAACATGTTACTTAACATGAAAGATTTCAATTAAATTCTAAACAATTCAGTTCTAGTAGCATGAACTAAGCATATTGATTAATCTGGGCTTAAACATATGATATCAGTAACAAAATAATTAAGTTTAAGCCAGTCACTGATGAGTCAGACTCTGTTTTAAGGACTGCTACTATCCCCATTAAATTTTTTTTACAGTAAACAGCCACAAATCATTTCTAAGGACATCTGCTTAAAGGAGATATGCTATGAACTGGCCCACAACCAAATGGTTTGGTCGCATTTTGGAGAGAAGCCAGAACAAGTTGATTTGAAAGCATCTGTTGTCATATGTGGACCGTTTTGTCTTGTGCACTGAGCCTGCAAAGGCAACAGACAATTTGGGCATCTTTATTCCACAAACGCAATCCCACCTAAATATAGACACACACTTACCACTTTCCAGCGCTCTTTTACCATGCAGTTGGAGGGCAGGATGTCGACCTGCTCCCCCGCCCCGTTCATGTTTTCGTCGCCTTGGACTCCGGGCCCTACGCACTGCATCGGCTGGCCAGCACTTTACCAAACCCTGCCATTTACCTGCAAGACAGTGTGCAAACAACAACTGCTGAACCTTGCATGTTATAAAAAATAATAGTGCATAGTGGGGTTCATAAGAGTTTTCTTTTATAATTGGTATGGTATGAATTGGTATTTGGTAAATTCTTCTTTTGCATGTGCTTGATTAGTTACCATTAAATACCATGAAATCATGAAAAATCTTAAATATTCCTTACTTATTTTACATCATTTTTCTATGTTTTGTGTTTTCTTAACCTAAACTTTTTGAATATCTCCAGGTTTGAATACAGTTTAAAATTTCAGATTTTCCATCTGAACAAAAATAAGGTTTCCTGGAAGCTGCAACAAGAGTAAAATATTTTAAGACATCAAAAATGGAGACCCCCTACAAATAATCCACATTCAGGGCAAAACCTCAAACTTCTCAACCCAAGACAAGTGACAAACTGATAAAAAAACCAGCATTGTTTCCATGAGAATTAAATATACAATACGGACACCAGAAGGAACAGACATATGTTTCTCTGGAGGTCAGTATCCAGGGCCAGGCTGTTTTCCATAATCAATGATCCCATTTTTAGGTCATACAAGGGCATTAACTATACAAATGTGGCCAAATTGACAGAAATTTCATTCATTTCAACAGACATAAACCATCGTTTAACATATAATACTGAAAATAACCAAAAATCATTGATTGTCTTAAAATTATTCAAAGGAAGTAAAATATCTATTGCCTCTTTGAGATTTCTGTAATGTCTGCAGACTATCAGGTATCCACAAGAGCCGGCCAGAGTCCTTTTCTGTCAGAACTGGACTACACCCTTAAGCATGCTCTCATAATGTTACAGTCACTTTCCAACCTCAGTAAAATGGAAACATAAGAGATTATTTTTCACATGAGTGTCTACATTTGCAGGCTCTGTGTGTGCTTAAGTTAAATCCTTAAAAGATTTCAAACATTTCTGTTTACCATTACAAAGCACAATCACTCTCACCTTCTAAAATGATTTCTTCTCCTAAGGAACGCAATGGGTTATAAGTGGATCTTATTAATAAAACTGATGAAACACATTAAAATACTCTCACCTTAACACTTCTGTCACCTTTGAGAGAGCTGATGCAGAGACACATATAGACATTTCAGGAGATTGCAGGGAATACCTCCTCTGATTCGGGACAGCCTAAGAAGGCATCTCAGCATCCATAATTATGCCATAAACTGTCAGGGCTAATTTTTCCCCATATTTTAAAATACAGTACACAATATTGTATCTAATTGCTAAAAATCTGTGCAAAGTAAAAGAAAAATGCTTTATATTTATATATATATATAAAAATATATTACAGTGCTTCTTGAATCTGCTTTGCTCTGTTCTCATGCATTTTTAAAAGTTTGAAATTAATGTCCAAAATAACCAGATTTTTCACACTTCACATCAACAAACCTCAACATATCCTCTACAAACTTAGGGGGTAATGTACAGTAAAATATATTGATGCCATTTTGGTGACTGCATTTTACTAACCTAATCACTAAAGCATATATTGTCTATAGTGAACAACGAACTAATCAAGTAATAAACAAGCTAAATAAAATGTTAATATAAAAAAATACATTTTTAAAATAAATTTCAAACTTTGACAAATTACAAATAAACAAATGACTCATACTTTTCACTAATAAAAAATATCATTGTACATGTATTTGTTACTTTAAGAAAATAAAATGTTTATGTAATAGCCTATACATTTCCCAGGTATGTAAGGTAGAAAGTACAGCTAGTATTTATTTTCACAAAACATGTTTTAAAGTACAATCACTCGACTGTCTAATAAACCTTAAGAGCAGTCGCTAACGAAGAAACCCCAGTCGCATCTTGCAGCAGGCTCTTCACCTGTTTGCATAGGAAAACTCGTACACTTTAACAAAATGATAATAAGACATAAAGCATTTGCTGAGAGCATTTCATTATTCTGACATAACTAAATGTCAGGATCTCAGGACTGCGTGGGTTCAGCCTCCTGACATCTTCAGCTTTCTCCGCAGTGCCAAAAGGACCCGTCTGAACGGACCCCACCCAAACACGCTCTGCTCCAATGAGCATCCCTGAAGACTAAGCACCGCCCCTAAACCATCATTTGATCACCTCCATTGGGGCAATGCCTAACAATCAGCAGAACATTCCCCTGCTCGAGCCGGGAGCGAAATGCACTTTGGGATATGTGGTTCTTTAATGAGACAATAGACATAAACAGCATTGGACATTGTCACCTCTGAAAAACTACAACTCCCACTGATAGGCCATGTGAGTTGTTGACGTACACCTGCATTATGTGGTATGTAATGTAAATTATTCATGATTTTCCTTAAGCATAAATAATATATATATAGAATGGGCGAGTTTCTATTTTTGACTCAGGCCCAAGTGCCTTAATAGTTTGTCAAGACCGTGACGAATTTTGTTTTCGCGTGCACGCGCATCTTCCATGGAAGTCTGCGGCTCGCGCCAGCTCAGCATCACTATTGACAAGGTGCCAACATACACGGGACAAGCGGATTGCTACGGCAGCGCTTTGTTCAAAAAAATATCTTGGCAAACAAAAACAATTACTAACCTGTTCTTCTGTCGACGGAGTAAAATCTCAAAGTGAGAGTTTAAGGAGAGCCGCATAATTCCGTTGACGCGACCGCTGCGCCTTTTCCCCTTGTTGATGCTGCACCATTTCCAGCCTCTTCTGCTCCTCCGCTCCTGCACTGATTCAGCATCGCTCGGATACTCCCACTATGCACCGCGCACATGCGTGACAGAGGACGGTTGTTGCGTAGCAACCTGAAAGGCGTGAATCCCCCTCATCTGCAGACTTAAGCCATTGAGGAAATTCCTTAAGAAACGTCCTATTAATAAACTACTCATAAACAAGTCGAAGATTCTACAGTTGTTAAAGAATAAATACATTATTTTGAAATGATGTTAGTTGATGTACAGCACCTTCTTGTTAAAAAAAACATTTTGCCTTAATAATTGCCTTTAGATTCCAAAAAAAAAATAACAAAAGGGCTATAAAAATGAGTCTGTGAGTGAGAAAAATTAGTTTTGTGACTGATTGCGTCTTGAATAGGAAGAGAAAAACAAATGTGGTCTTTGCTTTGTCGTTCTGCCTGAAATCATCAGGTAATGCTTCGACATCTAACTGATCTCAAAACAAATTAAATAAAGAAACATAATATTAAACCATCTTGTAAAGATTTTTGTTTTGTTATATATAACATTTTCCATTAACTGTTCAGAAACGTTTTGATGGCGTTACAGTTGTTAAACAAACGTCTATCATCATTATCACATACATTATATTCAGTATTTTAATGTATTTTTGAGTTGTGACATTACAAAGTACACAAAGGATGAAGCCAATGTTGATCCAGGGACATCTTGCACTTGGTAAAATCACTCTCACCGTAGAGAATAATGCGTTTTGGTTTATAAAGTCTATTGATAACATTTTTTGAAGAGTCTTTCTCGTTTTATTTTACAACATAAATGGAGCGCAGTCGTACCTGAAACACGAGTTTTGCAGCAGCTCAACAAGTTTCTAAAAAGGTCCACGGCTGTCAAAGAAAAAAAGTAAATTCATGTGGTAAACAAACGTGTTAGATGTAGTCTTCATTCAGCTGGCATAAATTGGCGTCACGGCGGCGCAGTCGGTTCCGCCCAAGTCACGTGCTGCAGCGACTTCTATTCTCGCGCTCGTGGCTCCTCCAGGAGCAACTCGCGAGCTGTAGCCGAACGGAGGTGAACATGGCCGATGTGTCTGAGAGGACGTTACAGGTCGCTATAGTCGTTTCGTTTGCGGCTGGTTTTGTCGCCGGCTGGCAGGCAAACAGGATGAGAAGAAGGTTCTTGGACTGGCGGAAAAAGAGGTTACAGGACAAGCTCGCAGAAACACAGAAGAAGCTAGACCTTTCGTGACACATACAAAACAACATCATGCAACGGACCTGGTGAGATATGTGTCTTTCATAATGTCATTATTTTACTTGCAGTAGCCTAACGTTAACTGACTTTCGTTTGACGCTATAACCAGTCTAACAGCTCTTTCACTTTCTAGTGCCTCGGTCGTCAAAGCCTGATATAGTATTCCTGGTTTACAAACAGATCGAGGAGTCTGTAACAGCACATCTCCAGCCCTCAGCAGGATCAAGCTTTCAACCTTGGATCAAAGACACAGTCTACAAGCTGGAGCAAACCAATACAACTTTCTTAAGGACTTGAAAAGCTCAGAAGAATGTTGTTATAAGATTTTTTTTTTCTCCCATGTTTGTTCAAGCCATAAATCATGTTACCATGTCTGTGATTTTACTTTGTCGCTGTCGTTTGCAATAAATGAAATATTTTATTAACCGTTGACTCATTAATCTAAAAATTGTGCCTTTGTTACAACAAAAGACATACACACTGTTTTTCATAGCTTACTTATTCTTTAACTAAACCTCAAATCAGGAAATGTGGTTCTATATTTTAATGCACATAAAAGTTTCCATGACTTTTCCACAGGCTTATAAGATTTCTTTAGAGCTGGAATTCACAGATTTGTGTATTTAAATGTGGATCTCAAAAGAAACTGGGAATATGTCATTTATGGTGATATGACTTTGTATGCATTTTTAATTACTTAAAAGCACTTTTCCAAGAAACCTGTTTTACCAGATTCAGTTCACAGCCCAAAACAGGAAATAATTTGCTTTCTGTCAAAACAAAACCGCCCTGCAAGAATTTAAATCTTATATAAGATATGTCATATATATACAACATCTTAACGATAACCAAAATCATATGGTTCACAACCTCACAGATGCATTGTCATAGCTCAGCCTGCGTCCCAATGAGCATACTATCCATCCTAAATACTATGTGATATTAATCATTTCAGTACCATTCAGAGCAGATGGATTGTATGCACATGGGGGCGGAGGGTTTGACTCAAAGACTGTAAAAAAAATGGACGTAGTGTCCGTGACGTCACTCGTAGGTTTCTGAAGAGCGTTTTTGAAGCCTAAAGTG
>JAUCMT010000036.1:7161281-7181677 GCA_032357475.1 Enteromius thamalakanensis
GAATCTCAACGTGCTCGTATTATCTACAGCCCTTCCCAAAAGACCTCAGTGGAAACTCTGCTTTCCTCTCAATGTTCACATCAAGCCTTTGACATCACACAGGTCACCTATGACCTCATCAGCAGTGCCCAGCATTGATCAATAACGTATCACATGGGCTTCCAAAAGTGTTTTTTTTTTGTAGTCTTTTCTTTAAATATTACACATATGAATAAAACTGTTTAATCTATCATACCCTGCTCAGAAAGCTTTTTTACAATTATGCTAATATGGAAACCATGCCACACTGTGCATACAGTTTTCTTCCATGTTTTTGTAAGGCATCCCATGCTCGCCCGTACCTTAAATAATGGTCTATTTTTAAGTACCACACCTCCTGAATACAACTCCTCCCTCTTTCTTTCTCTCGTTAATTTTCTCACACAAACTCATAACTACGTGGTTTAAGTACACACCTCTCTATCTTTAACACAAGCCTCTTATTTAAACATATTCCACTCCTTTAAAGCATGTTGTTCACTTAGAAACCTGTTCCCATTCTTTCCTAGTCTGACACACAGCCTCACCCAGCCATCCCGAGGTGTGGTGTCAGATGCTTTTAAAGAATCAGCATTAATTACTTACTCTAAAGACTGATGTAAAGAGGTGTGAATACATGCTGAATGATTAGTCCTCATATTATATAAGTTAGCTGCTCACCCATAATATTTTTCTGTGCTGTAATCAGTGTATTATGAATCACAAGTAGTGCAGAAACCACAGTAGAGTAGACACTGGGTGGATATGTCCCTCAATATCCAAATCAATACAGCTAATAATCTACAGTCAAGCCACTAACAAATAGCTAACTACATTGAAGCTCTTCAAGAGACCTTCAATATTTTTTAAAAAAGATTATGCTGACCTTTCAGATATTTTTTTGTTTAAATTCTAAGGCTTCATCACACTGTATGGTGAAGAAAGCAATCTCAGTAAGCACTGCAACAAGCTCAAATATTTTATATTCATTCAGAGTTTGCGCTTCCTCATAACAATAATAATAAATAGTAAGCATATTTGGCATGCTGTCCGGGGGGCGAGCCGGGAGGACAGCAGACTCTCCAAGCCCTAGTGATTTGGACCCTAGCGAGGGCAAAGGTTGGCATTCGGCTCAGACTTTGCGTGCCCCCAGGTGAAGGAACACGTGAGAAGGGGTGGAGGAGGGATGCACAAAATACGAGATGCGAAAGGGAAGGAAATGGGTTTATTTATAATGTGTAGGATGGATCTGATTGGGCAGGTGAGATGAGAAGATTCATTAGATAACGTGGTGCCAGCCATGGTTGAGTCGTACATGCCCGAAACAATTTTTATTTACAAAACATCACTTATTGATAAAAATAGTTCAGTTTAACTAAAGTTTACTCAGTATTCATGTGGGGTATTTTTGTGTGATTAGCTTAGTGACATGCTAATAAAGTTGTGCCTTAAAGGAACAGTTCACCCCAAAAAGAAAGAGTTATTTACGTACCCTCATGCCATGCTAGCATCATTTTCTTTTTTCTATGGAACATTATTCAAAAAATATTATTATAATAGATATATACCAGGATAAAACAAACATTTTTGTGATATATTTTCTGTTACATTTCATGCATACAATCTTTAACTGAAAATTGTGAATAAAAAAAATGGTAATATTATAATAATTAATAATGCTAAAACAGCCTTTTTCTGTGTGCTGAATAAAGGTGTGTATTTTTAAAGGAATATTATTTTTCCCTGCTGGTTTCTGTCTCCACACTCCCAGCGTTTACAGAGAAATAACAGACAACTGGTCTGACAACATTCCATCTCTTAATATTAACCTGTTAGAATTCCACCGCAAGCATTGAGATTCTTCCCTGGCAACTCAATGCTCATCCAGTTGTAATTGACAGTTACCTGTAAAATAATTAAGAATTCTAGCCTTTGAGACAGCATCAACAGAAAGCTTTTAATTAATTGTCATACGATGAGAAAACTTCTTCAATACATTTATTTGGAAAAATGTGAGTAATCGTATTTTAACGAGGTGGCTAATTCGTACAATTTGTACGACCTCACTCTTACGAATTAGAATAAATTAGAGTTTAAATTAGAATTAGAGATGGCAATTCGTATGAATTTGTACGAATGACCTAAACACAACCCCGCCCCTAAACCTACCCATCACATGATTTTAGATAAATCGTACGAAATCGTACGAGTGAGGTTGTACGAATTAGTACGATTTGGCACAAATTTGGCAACTCGTACGAATATGTACGAATTGCTCCTGAGACTGTGTTGCTATCTCTGGCCTGTACAAAAGGGTGGGAATCCAGACTGTTCATATTTCACCACCACACAGGAAACCCGAGTTAGTAAGATGACACGCCCGGGTGACCTGCTGCTGTGGTGACAGAAAAGCATTGGAGCCCAAAGCCAACACACACACACATACTGGACAGTATAGATGTTGAGAATGGGGTAAATAATGAGATGAGATAACTAATAATTGAGAAAACCTATTGAGATAAAGAGAAGAATCACCTCAAATATAATACAGTCTGTACATGTATGTGTGTTACTATGTGTTTATAGACACTAAAGTCAAAAATGCTTTGAATTAGGCAGAAAATGTTTCAGATGTGCTTTCATATTATACCTAAAATCCCTGAAACTTTGTATAGGATGCATGCTTAATTCCTCGACCCTTAGCAAAATACATTTTGCAAAGGCTCAATGAAGCAGTCAAAGTTCCTCAAGGTCAATAGATCATCCCACCTTGGGACTGAATCATTCACCTTGTTGCTTTTAGCTTCAATTTATTTATTTAGTTAGTTATTTAAGTATAAGACATCTGTACAGTTTTCTAAGACTCATCATTTCATTAGCATAATTAAGAACGTGTAAAATTTCTTTCGTTTCCCTTTTTAAATGAAAGCCAATTTCTGCACAAGAGAAAATAATAATAGTAGTTGTTATTGGACTTTGTTTCATAATTGTAACATCATTTCTTGTGATAGTGACTTCATGTAACACAATTTGATATCTCAAAACTGCACTCTACAAAAGGAGTGTAAAAATACAACCCAATGTATTGTACATTTTAAGACATTTTCTGCACTGATGTTGCACATCTGTTTTACCCACATTTGAATTGTGCAGGGTTTTGTGTTTTATTTAAGGCTTAAAGAAAATGTCTTAATCTCTTAACTTTGCAGAAAAGGTACTACTTTACATCTTGCAATGACTTTACTGCTCACAATGTGATTTTATTTAAGTTTTGTTTTAAATGTAAGTTTTTTACTTTTTTTTCACAATTACTTATTTATGTAAACTGACCTACTCCTTACTTATGATACTCATAAGTAAGGAGTAAGATTAAGATGGTTAGATTAAGGAGTAAGATGCTGAAAAAACAGTCAATTTGTCTACCAAAGTAATTAGGATATCTCCCTTAATACCTTGGCCAGCATATTGTAATTAATTTGATTCAGTGTTTTAATCGATTGACAGGCCTATTGATTACAAAGCATTGATGGTGAATCGTGGCTACCAGTAGAAGCAAAACAAAAACATATAGTTTATAAAAATTTAATGTCATTGTTGCTTTAGGTAACCAGATCAGAAGAGAAACAAACACGTATTGTTTGGAGCTGTGCAACACTACAAGTGTTCCCATGAGCAACCAGGTGTGTGTATGTGTGTCTTCATCAGACACCAGATCCACCAGCCACTCAGACAAAGGTAAGTTTCTGTAAGAGTCGATCTGTTCGACACACAGCCTCTCACCCTGGGGAAAGAGAGAGAGTGTTTGTAAGTGTGTGTGTGTGTGTGTGTGTGTTTGCAAACATCTCTCTCCCTAGTCAGCAGATATGCATTGCAATTAGAAGGGACTGCAAAAGTCAGAGAAACCTTACATTTTTTCAGTGAAACATTATATTTACCATGCACACACACGCACACACACACACACAAACACCTACTGCTGGATGTTTAACAGGCTCTGATGTCAACTGAGCTCCCTGGATCTGATCGTTAAACATTCACATGAATTATTTCCACATAGTAAATATTTCTACCTGGAACATATCATTTTATTTGTTCAGCACACTCAGTGCACTGCTTCTAATGTTTTCCCCCTGAGCAACAGAACAGTAATTCTGCTCATGCATTTTAAGTTAACTCTCAATTTAATATGCATTAAACAAATCTTTTTGAATATGCTTTATAGTTGCATAGCCAACCAATCATATTAAATATTTTTGCTGCTTGTTTAATTTACTTGATTAAAATAAGCCACAGCAACTCAGTTGCTATGCATTTTTAAACCAATTTTTAATTTCATTGTATGTAATCTATTTAAATAAATGTAAAATTAAAGTTTACCTAAACTAGTCAGAACTACATGAATATCTTTTTGGTTGTATTAAATGTAGCTAGATGCATTTTAGTTTCCAGCATGCTTTGCATAGGGCTTGCTTTAGGAGAGTAAACGTTGAAATGAAAAGTTGTTTTATGGGCTGTTAAGTGAAGGGAAAGACCAGTTAATGTTTAATATTCAGTTATGCTTGACATTTAAAAGAATTTTTATTGTGCTGAAGAATAACCTCTTATTTGTGCTGTTCTGGTTGCAGAAAGAAAAATGAATGTTATGTAAATAATAAAATGTATATTTTAAGTTAAAGACAGACGGTAAAGTACTCTAGGTGGTTAAAATCAAAAGGTTCAAGTTAGTATGCTCATTATATTTTCATCTCAATATGAACTTACAAACTCATCCACATATAGATACATGGTTTACAAATACAAAACGATATGCAAATCTGCAAACTTAGACCTACATTTACTGCACGAAGTAAACATTTTCCTGCCTTAGGTCACTGCCGCGTCTCCCTTCCTGTAGTAAATGATGTTATCTATGGTTTCCCATGCTAGATATTTGTGCTCTGCATTTAACCCATCCAAGTGCACACACACAGCAGTGCGAAGTGAACAACCATGCACACACACACACACACACACACAACATGAACACACACACGGAGGAGTGGGCAGCCAATGCTGTATTGTAGATGCATAAATATAAATACAACAGAAGCCACCCAAGCATTCGTTTCCCAACTGCTAATGTTGTCTTCATGCAGTATAGTTAAACTAAAATATATATTTCAGTTTACTAATGTTAATTATCATAACTTTTTTAAGTTTCTTTCCCCTACCAGAAAAGCACATTTGTTGTAATTGTTGTTGAAACATTCAGTTGAAATGCGTTGAAGAAATGTTTATTTTCTGAGACCTAATCCAACCAGTTCTACAAAACACAGAAAGTGGTCTGAGAAAGGAATATTTGAACAATACGAAATGCACATGAAAACAGGATATGAAGGGACATAGATAAGGAAGAAGTTTAAAAGTCTCAGTTCATCTATCATATCACGTTTTTGACATCTCCTTTAGTACCACAGACACAATGGATTCTTCAGTGATCATGATGCTAAAATCAAGTTTGTAAATATGATGTAAGATTAAATTATTCCACTACTATCTTAATAATCACCTTATTTAATTAATCCTGAATGTCCCAACGTTTAGTTGAAAGACAGAATAGAGCTCAGGGTCATTGGAGATGATGAAGATTTCACTTCATTTAATGTCTGTCAGATGAGTCAAGGCAGTTATTTTCTGTTTTGGATTAACTTTCCTATAATCAAACTTTCTGTGACACACCTTGTGACAATTATATGTTTTTTCTTGTAACTGTTTATAAATTAAGTGGCATTTATTGTGTTTTTGACAGTTACTTTAGCAATTAGCTAAAGATTTGTGTGCACTAAATCCATTCATTTGCAAGATACAAATCAAGCTGTGAATAAAAGAAATGGATTACAGTGAAATGAAATTACTTATACTTAATTGCGGCAGGTTTTATTTAAGAGTCAACTCAGTCTGTTTCCTGCTGCGTCATTACAGGGTCTCTCAAATGTTCTCAACATTTTTTTGAAATGTTGTTAGTGTTAATTTGATCTGAATGAAATAAATACTAATACCTTTTTAAATAAACCATTGTTTTTACATGGATTATTATTTAGTAAAATCTCTATAATAGAGACCTATAATCACCTATAATATTTTAAGTGCTAAAAAATTACTTAATTTAATGCAACAAACGAAAACGAGCATAATTCGAGCATAAACTAAAACGAGCATTATTAGAGCATAATTCATTGTCAGTGCATGCTGGGATTTCATATTTATGCTTTTTTAATAAATTGTCACATAACTGATCAACATATGGTTGTAAACGCAGAACATTTCCTCAAGTGAAAAGTTATCCAGTGAAAAGCTCTTGTTACCAAATATCAGGTGACATCATTTCATAAGAAATTCCTGCCACACCCATTAAATTAGATAAACAGCAGCAGGGTTTATAGAAATATCCTGCCTGAGCCGGATGATAAGGGCAGACACACTAGAATTTACATTTAATCAACTTAAAAACCGTATGCAAGCTGCTGTGGGAATGAGACATTCACTTTATATATATCTGGCATAAACCAGAGCAGCATCTGGCCTATCTTGGTAAGAAGCCACAATCGTATGTTCCATTTAAAACAATTCACTGCGATATTACTACCTAGTACTACTACATTATACTTTTTTTGCATGTTCAAAGTTTGGTTTCTCAGACCAACATTAAACCACATGTAGACCTTGCCTAAAGCCTAATGACCTAAAGCCATGTATAACACTTTAACTTCTGCTCTGTCTTTAGGATGTAGGATATCATGCATTCAGCTCACTTTTTTATCTGAGTGCTGCAGTGTTTTGGCTAATGTCACTATCGGAGAAAAACAAGAAAAAATGTACCAGCTAGACATTGCTGCTGTGGTAAGACTTGTTTATCATAGAATAGATATGTTTCTCGAAATACTTAAGAACAATTAACACTGATTGTCCTGTTAAAAGAAAATCTTGTTTATGCGAAATGGAAATTTGCTGAAAAAGCTTTATTGCCAAGCGTATAAAGTAAGGAACAAATATAGTAAGATGAAGCAATGTGGTTAAGGATTATATACAAGAGTACTAATAATCCTTTCAGCCATCCGGACTGTCTGGTGAAGTCGCTTGATATCTGATTTAGTAGCTAAATTATTATATACTCAAACTCAGGCCATTCAAGAGTTTCTTCAACAGAAAGATGGAGATTTGGAGAAATTAAGTATTACATCCCTTGCTCAGCAGCAGTTCCTCTGCAGTCCAAACAGCTGATAAAAACATCCCAATAATTCACAATACTACTGTCTAGCAACTAAGCTAGGAGCAAGAAAATGTGTGTTTGTAAGAAACAATTTTTTTTTTTTTTTTGGAAGAATTTTTTTTTAACACATTTGTGACCCTGGACCACAAAACATAAGAAGCAAGCATATATTTGCAGCAATAGCCAGCATTTTATGCCACAATCATTAGGAAATTAAGTAAAGACCATGTTCCGTGAAGATATTTAGTAGATTTTCTACCATAAATATATCAAAACTTTAATAAATGTTTTTGATTAGTAATATTCCTGAGAACTTTATTTGGACATGTTTAAAGGCAATTTGATCAATATTTAGATTTATTTGCTCTCTCATATTCCAGATTTTCAAATAGCTTTATCTCAGCCAAATATGATCTTATCCTAACAAACCATACACGTGTGGGGATATTATATATTCTGTTTACGTATAAAACTCAGTCTCATAAAAGTGTCCCTTATTGACTGATTTTCTGGTCCAGGGTCACATTTTTTATTTCAAACTGTTGCTTCCAGATAAAATAGGAAAGGAAAGGACTTGACAAGGTATGGTTTCCCATACTTGGAATTTGTTCGCTGCATTCAACCCATCCAACTGCACACACACAGCAGTGAGAAGGGATCAGCCACGCACACACACACCGTGAACACACACCCGGAGCAGTGGGCAGCCATTGCTGCGGCACCCAGGGAGCAGTTGGGGGAACGGTGCCTTGCTCAAGGGTCTCACCTCAGTCGTGGTATTGTAGGTGGAGAGAGTGCTGGTTATTCATTCCCACCACTCACAATCCCTGCCGGACCTGGGACTCAAATCCACGACCTTTGGGTTACAGGTCAAACTCTCTATCCATTAGGCCATGACTAATAAGCCCAACAGTTCTACACAAATATTTACAGATCAAAATTAGATAACACAGATTTGGAATGACCAGCTTTAGCCTTCATCTGGACAACCTCCTGTTGCAGGTCCACCATCTTGCAATCTCAGTGAAAATTAGAGGAATGCTGCTAGTTAAACAGGCCTTGTTATTTTAAAGAAATGAGCACCATCTATAAGTGTTCACTAATTTTGAGTTCATTTTTTTAAATGTCATTTGAGTTTTTTTGCTTTAGAATATAATTATTTATGAAATTAATTAATTAAATAAATAACTCCTGTATGGATAAGTTCAAATAGGACTAGGCAGTGACCTTGACATTTAGGAAGTTATAGGATTTTATGCATACTGCAGCTGTAAAACACATTGTGTTTGGATCAAATATAAGCCATTAGAGGCCTAAATGTAATAATAATAATAATGGATGTGATTCAGCATTAGCATAGCATAAGGCTTGATTACGTTTCATGCAAATCTCTCTGCTCTCAGATGGAGGTCCTCTTTAACTTTTGAAGTCCAATTTAAAGGGGAAACACTCATTCAACAGCATCACTGCCAAACCCCAGATGAACCAAATAACAATGTGAGATTTTTATGAAAGCTATGCATAAAACCGATATTTTTATTGTTCTATTTTTATGCTGTTTGACAGGATATAGTATTGCTTTAAAATCATTAGGCAAGCAGCACATTAAATATTAATCTTGTTTCTTGATGAATGAACAGTGGTGTAATGTCATTGTTGAATCCTGTTTTTAAAGACTTACCAGAGGATGCCATTGTCTGTAAACCTAGTAAAAGAGTTAAACTGATTAATCTCAGCAAAAACACCATCCTCAAATCAATAAAGAGAACATCAGATCCTTACCTAGAAGTACAGCCAACTAATTAGCAGAACACAAGAAACACACCTCCTACTTTAACAAATTATTTTAAGCAACCAGCACTGGGATTTTTGAGGAGGTGCTCAGTATGAAGCTAGGAGAAGAGATATGTTTGCAGGGCTTATGTATGGCCAAATAATAAGTACTCTGCTACAGACTTCTGCTAGATCTTTTTAAAACTATTTTTATATAAAGACTTTGAAGTGAAATTCTGATCTGATCCGATGCCCTTGAATTTGAGCTTTGTTTGAGATGTAAAAACAAACTCAAATATTATACTGAAATTGTGTATGTCTACTAATCTGAAATTAGCCTTTTAAAAATAAAACCATTTGATATACATTATAATCTCTGTCCATTGTTTGACTGCATCAACATACACTGTAGTAGGGTATGTCAGAAACCGAGACTAGACTATATTTCACAAGAATCCTACAAGTAATAACCTACTAATTAATGGACCCTCCCAGTATTTTATACATGTTTGTTTAAAGGTATGATGTCACATTATTCATTGTCCTTGAAGAGAGTGAAGCGAGAGACACTCCTTCTCCTTATCAACTGTTTATACCTTCAATGTTGCCACAGCCCAACTGTTTTGTCCCAAACTTCATCACTGCATCTTCCCCTCCACAAACACTTGGTCAGTCAAGTGTGTTTGCAAACACCTGAGGTTACTGAGCTGTTCAATAATACTCAGCCGGTCCTGTTGCCACACTGCACCCATATAAACAAAGCCCGCGTTTCTCAACCTCGCATCCCGCTCAGTGAAAGTAGAGTGGCCCGTTGCTCTCCTCACGGAGGGTGTGTCCATACGGAAGTTTAGTAATGGAAGAGCAGGTTTTTCTGGTCTGCAGTGGACATTGAAAAGACGCGCCCGTGGCTCCGTTACTCCATTCATTCTTCTGGAGGATAGCGGGAGCGCGACCATGGCAGCGGTCACACAGCAGATGTCGAGTCTGCCCAGCGGACTCCGGGTCTGTTCCACCATACCGGACATCCTCTACCTGCCAGAGCTGGTGCGTTAACGCAATATCTAATGCTCCGAAATGGCCATGGTTTATTATAGTCTTATCCGGTTATTGTAAAATATCAGATAGCCTATTTTGGACACTTAAACAGTGTAAGACGCTTTCATAATATTTTCTTTGCTTCGTCCATTTTTTCTAAACCATTTTCAGATTACTTTTTTTATATAGAGTACAAATTTAAAATGGAAAACAGAAATAGATAAAATCATTTTATTTTATTTTTCCACCTTTATGTCTTAACTGTAGGCTAGTACAATTTGACGGACAAGGCTATTGTAAGACTATTTTAATAGGCTAGATCATGTAGTTTTGGTGTAAATATTTATAGCTATATTTCAAAGAAAATATGGTACGTTACATGTTTTCAAAACAGTATGTGTCCTATTGGTGGTTCCGACTAATTTAGTTGTATTTATTAAATAAGAAATTGTGACGGACGGTTGAAGATTTATTATATTATTTTTATATAGACCTGTATTTTTTCTATTTTGGATGTAACTGTGAGTTTCTATTGACGAGAGGTCTCAGTCCAGCACCTCCACAAACATTAGACAGCAAGGTTAACGAGGGACACATACAGTTCACCCGCATTTCCTATACCCTTGCATTAACCTGTAATGCTGGGTCAAAGAATACTGGTTGAAAGAAAGAGTTTGTTTTGTGGTTCCTTGTCTGAGCTCAGTATAGGAGCTTTGAAGGGCATGAATGTGAGGTCAGGTCATGTATCAGTCATTGAAATGAAAGGCGAGATGAGTCTGTGTGTGTTAGGAGGATTAGTGGAACAGACAGAGAAAACAGAAGACTGCGTGCTTTTTATCAAGTTCTCTGACTGTCTTGTTCTAGCACGGCTATTAGATTTAATATATTTAAAAACATGCATGTGATAATAAAATGCCTCTATAAACACTCCTGGTCTTTTAACTCTGTCAGAAAAAAAAGTAAGAGTAGCTGCACATTTTTGAGTGCACGACGGTTTTATGAATTGTTTTCTTTTCTGGTTTATGCAAATATCATGACCTTTTAATAAAATAGTGCCCGGTTGTTTCTATTTGATTCTTGTAAGCGTAAAATAATCCACGGGTGTGTAAGAGAGAAATGCATGAATAATGAGTTATCGTAAGAGGAGAGTTTTGTCGCATTGCATACTGTGTAGCTTTGTCTCTGTGTTCAGAGATAATGCACAGTAGCCTGTCGTGATAATGCCTAAACATTATTAATTTATTTAAAAAAAAAAAAAAAAACCTTATTTATAATCATTTGTTTGTTTGTTATTAAAATATGTCTGTAACTTGACATATGGACATACACATTTTTTATAATCTACATTATCTTATAATTTACGCTTTAAAAAACACAATCCCCAAAAAATAGTATTATATATTACAGCTTACTGTATTATTACTGTATGGCCAGTCGCTGAAGAAACACTGAATGGCAGCTCCTGACCAATCAGAATCGAGTATTCCAGAGATCTGTGTAATAAATTAGTAGGGATATATTCTTTTTATTTATTGTTGATAATATATAAATAAAAAAAAAATAAATATAGCGATAAATTACAACAAAAAACATCCTCTGGTTACCTGAAACGTATAAGTCCCACCCATTTCAAGTAGCCTGGCAGTTTTTGTGCTTGTCTGATGAGCTGTAATTATCAGGCAAGGTTTGAACCTTGCACAGACAGTTTATGTGGAGCACGTTTATCATTAACAGGTTTGTTAATAAGAACGAATACATTAAACTACTAATTATCTAAATTCAAAGCTCTAGTCTGGTTGTGGTTGCTTGCACTATGGGTATGCATAAATTGCTATAATGAATTTGCATGTGTGTGTTTGTTTGACCTACAGGTGTTTGGAGGGCTGGTATGGATCCTGGTGGCGTCTACACTTGTGACACCGCCAAACCCTCTAGGATGGGTGATGTTCGTATCAGTCTTCTGCTTTGTGATGACTTTCCTCTGGCTCATTTTGTTCGCCTGCGGAGTGCACAAAAACAGCAGCGCCTGGGCTACAGCGGTGAGCAGAGTGCAGGCTAGCCTATAGTGTATAGATTTACCTCTATAATAATTTAAATGCCTAAAATGAAATAATGTATTATGACATGCCTATATTATAATATAGATTTAAAATGTAAACTGGCTTTGATGATGTCTTTTGTGTACAGGATTTTATTTATCACCTGATTGCAGTTACATTCTATTTGAGCGCATCAGTGATCCTGGCCTTTGTGACAATCTCCCTCAGCGATACTATATCTGGATTATTTTTTAATGAAAAGTACTATCGAATTGACATTGCAGCTGTGGTAAGCACAAAATTCAGATTTTATTGGTATCTGTTGTGCTATTTTTGCCATCATCTAATGCTCACTCAAAGGCAAATCTTGATAAAAAATGCAATAATATATATATATAGCCTATTATTTAATAATATTTAGCAAATTAACAATTCATTTACATTTTTGAAAGCTATTTTAAGTTCAAGTGTTTGGCTGAATTGTTTCCCCTTTCTCTCTCCCTCAGGTGTTCTCGTTTGTTACCACATTACTTTACTTCATTCACTGCATCCTTTCAGCTGTGCGGTGGAAATCCTTCTAATCAAATAAACTGAGCAAAAGGAAATCAATTTGACACAAATTGTTAAATAAATTGAAAATAAACACTGGAAAACCACAGATATTTAAACTTGAATGTCAAGAGCCAGTCCTAAGCGCTCTCTACAAAGAAAAATACAACAATCAAGATGGAATAATAATTTCAGCCTTATTACTTTTTTTAATGATGATGCATTCTTATATATTTGGGAAAAGGGAAACTTTTTGAAATGCTATCTGTACTAGTACAATGACACTTAATGTAGATGTGAATGAAGAAACAATGTGGGTTTTGTATACTTGTACCTTTGTAACTGATAAATACATTTTTGTACATTTAGTTAACACACAATGAACAGCATATTATTTTAATAAAAGATTATGAACTTTATAAAAAATTGCCATACAGTAAAAATAAATAATAAAAATTATTTTACATTCCAATCTACTCATATTAAAATTTTATAAAATGTGTGTACACTAAACAATGTTACATATAAAGTGGTAATATACTAAAAGTGTTGCGTACACATTTTTGCATTTCACAGTGCTGCTTTTCCATGAGCTAGATTTTTTACTTTACATTTTTTTTTCCATTTAGTATTTCATCTAGATTAGCATTTGACTTCAGTGTGAGCTGTGCGTCATATATATGTATATAGCTGCACAACTCATGACAAACACTTTTGGTCACAACATCTCACTGAAATTAAGCTACTGTGACTTTAAATTTACAGCGCAATTAATGAGCTGACACTGAGAATGGGTTTATTGTAGATTTATTGGTGCTCATGCATTTTGTAAGTAAGTGTCTTTATACATTTACTTCCATACTCCTTATTAACAGACTAGTGACATATAAACACCCATTTCTGGGGATTTGTAGCACATCAGGACCTTTACTGTGTGGTAAAATGGTAGTACAGCAGCATAGTTCCAATTCAAGCATGTGCCTCCCCAGCAAACACTTATCAGTTCTGCACTAGACAATCAGCCTGCAATACGGATTGACTGGACATTACTGTTCAGATCACCAGATGGTCCTTTTAACCCCTGCCCACACAGATCTCTTAACGCCCTGTGAGGCCTTCACATCAGCCCAATGCAGACGTGTGTTGGGCACATTGTCCTCCACTTCAGGTTCCTTACGGGCACCGAGCTGCGGTTGCGCCACCACGATGGGCAGAGCGCCTTGTTCTGCCCTGAACTCCACCACATTGAGCAGCTTTTTATCAGCTAGATTTTGATGAGTCTCCTATAGAACAAAAGAGGAGAGAAAGACTGTTATAAGCTTGAAAAATAAAATAAAAATAAAAGGTCCATAGTTTACTGTGATATACATATACCCAAAAATTAACATTGCCTCTCTCTCAAGTCGTCTAAGATTTAAATAAGTTAGTTTGGATGAGATTTTGCTTCTTATTGCTGTTTTACCATTTCATTTCTCCAAATCTTCCTAAGGTCCTAGTTAAAAACAATCAATCTTTTTCCAGAAAGTAGTGCAAATTTCATCATTAAATATTCAGATATTAGGAGTTAAATGGTTGTAATTGGCATCAAATAAACCACTAAGGTTTGTAAAAGGACAGACTGGCTATTCTACTGTTGTTATCTCTCACCTGATTGGCCAAGCCATGGAAGAGGGCTCTGGTGATGTTGAGGAGGTTAACTGAACCATCTACTTTAACATACATATCCTCTATACCAATCAGTTTACAGAGAGTGATTACCGCCCGATGACAACGCAGACCATGACCTGAAAGAAAGACATTTTTCTTAAAAGAATAGACGTCCAAGGAAAGTTTGAGCAAGATCACACAACAACGTGACCCTATAGATGGGAAAGGTGGAAGGTTCCTGGTCCAATTACCATCAGTAATTAACAGTCATAGTTTCAGCTCTGATGTCAGGAATCAAATAAACCCATCATGGCTCAATGGATGTGATGGGAATTCTGATACTATGCAAGTACAGTTCTGAGATGCGTTTTTCAAAAGCAACATTAGCCAAGCATGTTCTCCAGTTCCATAGAACTCTATTGGCAATGGATTGATTTTTGGAAATGCACTCCTGGATAGCAGAACATTTGCTTTACCGTTTGAAATGAGTTTAATTAGCATATTTGTACTTTGTCAACTTGCAGTAACACATTTACATCAAAAGACCTCAAAATCCCATCCAATGTGGCCACAGGAGATGTACATGAATACTAGACCAAATGAGCAAGTACACAAGTCCTAAATGATCACAACGAAATGAAAAGAGATCTGGGAACTAATATGTGGCTGTGCAAACACAACCCTGCAAAATCTCATTTTAAGGAAATCACATTGCAAAACATACATGATTAGCTCTATCACATACTCGGCAGAGATCTGTTATCAAGAAAACTGTGATTGTTTATTGTTACTTACCTTTGTTCTGTTTCTTCATTCTGAGTGTGGTCCTTTTAAACGTAGACTCAATGTCATGATAAACTACGCATGACAAAAGAAAAACAATAAAGATTACAAATTAACAACAAATACAAAAAATCTACAAAATCATTGTGATATAAAACACTTCTCAAGAAAACGTTTCTTTTAATTATCACCAATTGTAAGAAGTGTGCTGTCGTGTTGTGTAAGCTGTGATACATTTCTTGCAGTATTCTTTGACAAATTGTCAGTTCAAAAGAACAGAAGAAATAGAAATATTTTTAACATAAAAATCTTTATTCTTACTTTCAATAAATCAGATCATTTTAATGCATCCTTGCTAAATATAAGCTTTAAAAAAACTCTTACTGACCCTAAATTAGCATATATAAATGCAATGGCATTTCATTAAATTATATAGGAAACAGGTGGCAAAAATCAATAGAATCGCCCAAACCTAAAAAAGAGGTTCTCAAAAATACAAATACCTAAACATGGAAACTATATATTATGTAAAGGTGTGTGTGCTGTGACACAACATAATGCTTCTCTCAAATGGCACACAACAGCACACATATACACCTGAGATTTACGATGTCTGTTTGTTATATGATAGTCAGTGACGCACGTATGTAACACTCAGACACGCACAAAGTGTAACGAGTGACTCACTGGTATGGTTGTTGTATCTCTCAATGTAGTAGAGATAATGCATGGCTCGGTTTTTGGCCTGTAAAACAAAGCAGCATTTTTAATATCAAGATGATTTCACTGTAACCTGATCTGGTAGTTCAAACACAAATGCTAGAGGTTCAGAGCTTGTAAGCGTGCCATGGGAACTGAGGAATTATTGAGCTCACAGCCCCGTTCTGTCATTATTGTGCCCTTGAGCAAGTCATTTAACCTCAGGTTGCTTCAGGGGGGAATCGTGCCTGCAATTAGATTCTGGTATGTGACTTTGTGTGTGTGTAAATGAGTTTGCATGTGACCGTGGCTTACTTTTCTAAGTGCGGTGTTCCTGTCTACTGCTTTCCCCAGTGCAAAACCTGCAGAGAAGTGAATAAAACACCTCATTAACACCGATAATGGCCATTGTTCGTTTTCCCAGCCACATATTAAACTAATGCAACTGCCCGACCAGAGATGGCCTTAGTGGAGGGAACTAGTTAAGATCTAGATTAAGGCATTTAGCCTTCAAAGAAATCACATTAATGTAACTCTATATATGTATCTGTATTTACCTGCGGCTCCATTTCCATTGCCCACAGCGACCAGAGCACTGATGGATCTCTTCCTGCTCTCTCTGGCCGTGACGTTAAACACACTCTTGACCTGTCAATCAAACAGCAAACATCACATATGACTTCCAACAACTGCAGGAAATCACTTTTCTTAATGTGTGCTTCATTTAAGAAACCACCAGGAGGCAGCACAAACCCACTAGAAAACAACACGCTCCATTGAAACATCTCATATACCGCAGTCGTTGTCACACACACACACACACACACACAATCTCTCTCTCTTTCTCTCCTCGGGCTGCAGATGTGTGCGTAATTGCACAGGATAAAGTACTTGTGCAGAATAAAAGCTTTCTTGCTCCTGCTACTTACTGCAATCTGTTATGTAACGTTTGCTGTAGGAGTATTATTGATATGATGAGATCTTTGTGCTGAAAGAAAAAGCCGCCCACTGGCAAGAACTAAATATGTTCAGAGGAAGTTACAAGGTGTATTTCAGCCTATTCAAAGAGCTCAAGCTCAAACGTTACACAGCTGATTAGGTCCTAAACCAGCAGTCAGCAACCTTTTGAAGTGCCTTATCTGGTTTCATTGTATTATTCAAATGCCGAGACATACTCGTCTCATTCTACAGAGAGCCTCGCTTTAAAACAGTGCCTGCAGTAATTTCTCCTTTTAAATATGGTACTATTCGGACAGAAAAAAGTACATCACTTAAAGTGTAACTGTACACCCCACTAGGCAGTTTAGCTGGTTTCTCCACACTGCATGGATCATTAGGATTGTTTGGCTTCAATACAGTTCTAAACAAAATAAATATGGTTGTGTGAGGAATAAGGATACCTGCAGGTAGGTTTGCATGCAATATAAGGGAGTTCAAATATCCAAATCATTTTAATTAATCTGTCTTGCTCGTGCCAACAGTTACACATGCATGAGATTGACAAAGACGGTCCTAAATCTTCAGTATCATT
Source organism: Enteromius thamalakanensis (assembly GCA_032357475.1). NCBI lineage: Eukaryota > Metazoa > Chordata > Actinopteri > Cypriniformes > Cyprinidae > Enteromius > Enteromius thamalakanensis. Next base: position 7,178,605 of record JAUCMT010000036.1, read on the forward strand.
CAGTTTCACTTGTTCGGGTGCACCATTTCTGTTTATCAAAGATTTTTTTTCCCAGCCTTTTCGGTCATTTTCAATTACACGACACAACTGAATGCCTCATTAGAATTACATAATTGACAAAAATGTAAAAGTTTAGTGCAAGTAAAATAACACTCAGTTGTAGTATTGTGAAAAATAAATCAATCCCTGTTTTAATATATTTCAATATGTAATTTATTCCTGTGGTGGAAAAGACTGCAGTTATTACTGCATTGATCAGTATCATGTGATCCTTCAGAAATCATTTTAATATGCTCATTCGGTGCTCAAAAAGCATTTCTTACTATTACCAATGTTAAAAAGTTGTGCAAAAGCAGATCCATTTTTTAAGGATTATCTGCCGATCAGAAAGTTCCAATGAACAGGATTAATTTGTAACAATGTAAAAGTCTGTAAGTTTTAAGTTAGAGTTTTGAGCAATCTAAAGGGTTAGTTCACCTTAATTTGGTCCCCACTGACTTGCATAGTGGGTTTTTTTTTCGTACTATGGAAGTCAAAGGGACTCAGCAGCTGAAGGTGAACTATCCCTCAGCAAGGATCCATTATTTTGTTAATAATAATAAACAAATAAATAATACAGACCTTATATGATGTACAGTACACATTATTGAGGAATGAGGATAACATCTTTTAATCACAAATGTTTACATGTTGAGCTATCTAGTGTATAAATTGGTAACTTCTAGAATCCAAGATAGTCTCGGGGTGCAGTCTTGAACCCATATTTTACATATATAAACAAAAATCACCCAAAACTCCATCCCAGGTGGAGAACCTCTGGTGTGAATCCACTGATACACGTTAGTAGATCAATATATTCACAGGAATCACTAGAGGTTACAGTGTCCAACGCTCTCTCTAAGATCCACCACAATCGCTCCCTCCGTTTCTAAATCCCTGAGTTATCAGTTACAGGAGACTGCGTGGTTCAACTAAAAGCACTGAAAGCATTCTGTCAGTGTGATGCTGAAACACATGCCATCTGTTCAGACAGCTTACACAAGCACGCACGCACACACACACACCTCAGTAAAAGCAAAGCAATTCTCTTCTGAACACAAACAGCTCCTGAACAATGACAGAGGTTTGTATAGACACACACGCGCATCTGCTCATTAGCTGTACTTGGTCTCGGTCATGTCATTATGCAATCACTACAATCTTTGTCTTAACCCGCAATTATCATTTAAATGACATGCAACAACTCCACCAAAAAAAAGGTGTGTTTATCTTTGCTGATTGATTAGCTATTATAAATGAGCTATTATAAACGAGTCTCACACCAAAGATATAGTATCGGATATTATTTAGCAGGATTATTAAATCAAGTTCAAACTCCCATTGTAATTACAGCGATTGTATTATATTGTTACTGTACATATGGGTGTCACAGCAATCATTCTGTGCCTCTTAATACCTTCTAAAGAGAAAAACACATATGTATTCACATGACAGCAATCTGATTTTTGGGGGAAATATATATGTAGGCTATATGATGCCAGTTTTTGGTCTGAGCACAAAGTGTAAATTATGTTTAAAAAGTAACCGTGAACACAGTAGAAAAGATAATCACATAATGTAACTAAGTACAGTATATAATATGGCAACACAATGTGAATACATTTTAAAATAAGTATATAAAATAAGCCACAATGTAAAGTATGCTGGCAATTTAACCTTGACCACAGTGTAAATTTTTTACAAATGTAGGCTTAAAGGGGTCATCGGATGTGACTGTTCTTTACAGCTCATGATTCAGTGTTTTGTAACTACAACATAACTTTAAAATCTGCCGACAGTGTAGGCGAGTACACACTGTAGTCAATTTTACAGTCTAAAACATGTGAAATAAATAGTGTGATAACAATATTAAAATGATCATCTTGACTAGACAATGCAAAATAGTGTGTAAGACACAGAAAATGAGAATGAGATCATTTAACCATTAAAGACATGATGAACTGCAGATGGCCTAAAATTCTCCTAAAAGTCTTCCTCTTGCTTTAATCTATCTCCATAACCATTACATCTTTTATCACTCTCTTCTAACTATCAGCCATATCTCTTGCCCTGTCTGTCATACTCTCTCAGTCTTGCTCATGTATCATCCTCTAGAGCACTATGGCTCTCTTCCCTCTGTCTTGGCAGACGTTGAGTGTCCTTGGGAGAAGTTCTTGAGTTTACAAGAAATATTTGGCTTAATTAATGTGGCTTTATAAGTACTTGGGCTCTTTCAGACTTTACTCTTGCCTTCTCTAGGACACCCAGGAGACAGCAGGATTGAGGGAGAAAAAGTGCGCCACTTTAAACACAAGCCTGATAATGTCACCAAGCTTTTCAGAAACACTTCAAATTAATCTGCATCCACAGAGACGGAGGTAGGTCCTGAAGAACCGCAAATACTCTTCATTTCTGTGTAAGCCCTCTAGTGTGTCTGCACTGGGTTATCTCATAAGCTCTGGGGCAATGTGAGGACAACATGCCGCCATGTGCCCAATTACATGTGATATACTGTTGTCCAGACTCAGCGCTAATGTGCTGGACACTGCAAAAGACTGAGGGGGTCTGACTCACAGTCTGTGGTGGTTCGTTCTAGTCACTATTGCCAGTGGCCCTAAAACATCAATCAAAATGACAGTATGAGAGAAATGGACGACAGAAGACTTCAGTTCAAAACCCAGTGAGCTGTCTTTATAGACAGTATTTGAAGGCATCATGGAGATGCTCTTGAATTCTGTTCCAAAGGTTAGGTAACTTAATTATGTGGCCTGCTAAGACACATCCTTTTGGCAGCACTGCACAGAACTTTTGCAGAGACAGCAATTCTATAATGTATGATTACAGGCTCGGTGGAAAAAAACAAAGGTGAATTTGATTCAGAACTTTTTTTTCTTTTCTTATTTACTTTGTGTGTTTAATTTTATTGTTTACTGCTCCGTGTGTGTGTTCACGGTGTGTGTGTGTGTGCATGGTTGTTCACTTCTCACTGCTGTGTGTGTGCACTTGGATGGGTTAAATGCAGAGCACAAATTCC
>JAUCMT010000036.1:7187286-7203185 GCA_032357475.1 Enteromius thamalakanensis
TCCCTTGAAAAGATATAATAAAATATTCACAAAAATGTGAGGGGTGTACTCACTTTTGTGAGATACTGTATATATATTTAAAATATTATATCATATTATATGTATTAAATATAAAAAAATACTCAAATAAGCATTCATTTTTCATTATTTATATGCTATTATAATTTTAAATTAGCCTTCTTTTTTTAGATTTGAAATTTTTCAATTTTACTGTCATTTTAATTATCATTTTACTATGCAGTATGTTTTTAATATTCAGTTATTTTAGTTACATTTCAAATTTTTTAACATTTTTAATTACTTTCAGCTTTTTCAATTAAAAAATATTATATAGTATTAGTTCTAATAATAATAATAATAATATTAATCTAATAATACAAATTACCCTAAACTGCACACCAATGGTATACTCCTGTTTAATGACATAATGCTACAATGCTATGAAAATAATGCTATATTGATTGTTTCTGTATTGTTTATCGAATGCTTTACTCATCTTTTTACAGTAGTTTAACATCTGCCAATTATCTTTATTTAATTAGGGATCCTTCACTTAATTAAACAACTTATAATGTTATCTTGTATTATATAATTTAAAAAATTGGTAAATCTTTCTGTTGCACTAAATTTTTTGTGACATCAGGACTGTTAATTTGTCAACTGTCATACAGCAGACACTTAAAAACAATTATGGTAGAGTATCTGCAGTCATATTCCCCTCTGGAGCGGCTCGAGCTTAAGTACTATGTTCAAGAGTACAACAGTGAAAAGAGATCTCATAAAACTCTGTGCTCATGATATTGAGAGTCAAACCTGTGACCTATGGGCTGCCAACCCTGAGCCCTAAGCAATAAAGCACCATCACTCCAGGATCTTGACTGACACTCACTAAAATCAAACAAAGCATATCATAGCTTGTTACGTTTGTTGAAGAAGCTTGAATGTCTGTTCTGTTGCAGGGCAGCAGTGACTGGAGCATACTGGGGGGGACTACGACATGCCAAATGGGAAAGGTGAGCAGCGCCCCCTAGAGCTCTCAGAGACCCAACACCTGTTGACAAGTGAGACAGAGGAAAGGACATAAATGTAAAATTTTCTGATATATTCCATTTTGCAGGACAAAACCAGATGCACATAATCTAAATTACTGACTCTAAACATCAATGTATAAAAACACCTAAAAGCCCAGTTTTTTTTTATTATCTAATATACTTGCCTCTAAGTCAGGGGTCACCAAGTTCAGTCCTAAAGGGCCGGTGTCCTGCAGAGTTTTGCTTCTAATCAAACACACCTGAAGCAGCTAATCAAGGTCTTACTAGGTATACTTGAAACATCTAGGCAGGTGTGTTGAGGCAAGTTGGAGCTAAATTCTGCAGGACACCGGCCCTCCAGGATCAACCCCTGCTCTTATATCACCTCTCTAAAATTTTAGTTCACACCTCATGCACAGTACATTCCCGATCACTGATTATCTTTGGTTTCCACATATTAAATACATGCAAATATTATACCGTTAATTAAACCACAACAAAAACAAACAAATAAAAACATTTGACGGATTTATTGGAAATTCACAATTCTCATACTTCAGATCTAGAATGACTATGATATTTAAAACAATAAAAACAAGCCAATGATTATGAATGATAACAACAACAGAAAAGTACACATTAAAATAAACGTCACATGCTTCACATTTCAGAGGTCAGTGTGACACTTTAATGACAGCTATTAATTTATAAAGATGTATATGATTAGGACAGACATTTTATGGTCTCTATATGAGGAATAAATCATTTTAGAGTGTTGTATTATTATTTTTATGAGCCAAACCATCACATTTCGTCTGCTCTGACAGTGACTGTTAGCATGTTGACGCTAGCTTTAATTTTAAACCTTTCATAATCTACACATTATTTACGCGGAGCTCACACCAAACTCAAAGACAACCACCAATAGAGGTTAAAAAGCGTTAATTCAAAAAAGAATTGTTAAACATGCACCTTCAAATGACAACCGGAGGACGGAGCACAGCCTTGTGACCGCCGCCATGTTCGAATGCTGAGGGGTCCTTAAGAGCCGAGTGTGCTGTCTAAACCTGTGCCTGCGCAAAATTACAGGAGGAATTGTTTATCCTTGATTTTCCTCGTTTGAAAGCGAGTGGCTTCTTCAGATTTTATAGGGCATTTTCAAGCAAAATAACGAATGTATCAGAAATATGTTGTATAATTTATTGATCCAAGGAATCTCAAAAAATAATAATAATAATATAATAATAATAATAATAATCTTTACAAATAACGTTAATACTTTTATATAGCTTCTTTATCTTCACAGTTATTACACTGGGTTGCTTTAACACTAGGATAGTCAGTAGGATTTAGTCGTAGGCTAGCATATAGCTACTAACATTACACAATAATAATAATACATAGACTGATTGTATAGCTTTTAGACAAGTAGGACTACAAGTTAAAAAAAAAATTTATTAAATTATCAGAGTGGGTGTTTTTGGGTGAAGTATTTCTAAATCTACTGTATGCTATTGCTATTTTAAGTATGTCAGACTGCTTCAGCGTAATTTAGGATGTTTCAGCCCACGCATGCAATTACCCTATCAAATGTAACATTTGCATTGAGGAGCTGAGGGCTATGATCTGGAGCTCTCTCCAGGGCACACATTGATGTCTGTGCTGTCTTCTGGGACATTACACCCATCTGTGCTCTGCCTGTGATAGAGCACTAGACTGGAGGAATGACACCTGCGTGCTCAGAAGAGCCTGGCCTCATATCCTTTAATCAGCAGCTCCATTATCATCTGTAGTCAGGCTGCATCAGAATCACAAGGGAACCTGCCAGTTAGAGGTGAATAGAGGATCTGAATCTGTGAAAAGTTACCATAAAGAGGAAGAGAGAGAGGAAATGAGAGGGGTAAGAGGCTATGCCATATTCCACTCCCTATATGGCATAAACCAGTATATTATAAATATTTGATCAGGGCCTTTAAAAAAATTGTGACATTTGTTGTGACCTGTAGCACGGTCACACATTAAAATGGCATTCAGACAATACACATACAGATACACTCTCAGAATTAAGGTACTTATACACTTTTGTACCTATTAGGTTCAAATATGTACACTTTAAGTACTAATACGTTGTACCTTTTAATACAAACATGTACCTTTTGAAAAGGTACTGCCCCAAGTATAAATATTAATGGTAGAAAACTGCTCAACAAAAACTGCTCAACATAAAATTGTATATATATTAAATATAATGTATATTTACAATAAAATAAAAAACCTTATAAATAAAAAAATATATATTTAAAATATATATTTAATAAAACTAATGAAAATAATGGATACACAACAAAATTATTAAAATACAAACTAAACTAAAATGAAGAAAACAGAAATTTTAAAATTCAAATTCCATATTATATGCAAACTGAAACAATATATAAGTGATATACTAAAAATAGCAGTACTCTAATTGGAATTGTTCATGAAAATACGGATCAAGATAAAAAAATAAAAATAAATGGAGAATATGGCCTTTATGTTTATGTGTATTTATGTGTGCATGCACATAAAACTGAATGGTATATCAGTACTTGTGCTTTTCCTCAGGGAACTTAAGGGACACTTCACTATATTTTAACATTAGTTTTGGGACAGTTATGAAAATGGCTGACTCCCTATTTAGTGCACTTGATGCTGAACTACAGTATGGAGCTGACTAAGACTAAAAGAGAGAGAGAGAGTGAAGAGCAAGGGTGCAAGAAGTACAGAGGGTGAAGAACCACTCATTCATTTCAACAGGAGAGAAGGGCAGCACAAGATAACAGCCAGGAAAAGCATGAATGACAAGATAGAGGGGAAGGAGGAGAGAACCCATACATAACATGAAGAGTTGCTTCAGTGGAAGTGACAGTGGAAACCAGGCTGTCAGAGAAAGGCAGCTGATAGGAATAAGCAGTAGAAAGAAAGGTAGAGGACGAGAGCTTGCAGAACTGTCGGCCTGATAAATGCTGTCTAAATCTTAGAGCGCTGTTTCTGCATGCATCCAAACATAAGCTTTTTCCAATTTCCTGTGTGACGGCCCAAGCTGTCGTCAGTGCGACAGGAAATAGATTAAGGAGCCTCTGGAAGGGCTCTGTCAGCATGCTGTGAATGTTTATTAATCATTATATCTGCAGAAGCAGAATAATCTTGATGGATTATGCGGGAGGAAGGAGAGGTGATTGGTTTGGTTGAAGGCGAGTAGCCAATAATAAGCCCACCTGTGGCTTTGATTGCTTTCATCTCTCTGATCCAACAGACTACAAATCAACACCCAAAACTTTTGTGTTTTCTATAAGAGTTCAAACCCATTCAGAGATTTGCCGCTTCATTGCTTCAATTTTATGTCAAATCAGAGAACTAATGTCTTATTTACGGTAGGACCAAGGGCCAAGCACACCCATTTAAGTCCTTGGATGAGTTTTGGTCCTGGCTCTGACAATCGTCTAACTGTGATACAAGCTTTTTTTAGAAGCTTCAGCACATCTGAGGTTAGAGGTCAAGTAAACACAAGCACATTTTTTTCATTCAGAAAAATACACCATTTCTAAAAGACAACAAGATAATGTAGAAAAATGGTGGAAGTCTAGTTCAAGTGTTGTGAGATGAGATAAAACTGATAAATATATTTAAATAAATAATTCAGAGTTTTTAATGACAGGCTTTTTAGATTAATTCTATCTGATATTTGGCCTTAGGGTACAGTTCTAATGCTTAACATATGATCAGTCAGTGTCAATAGTCACAAGCCTTAAGAAAATGCTAAATTGAATTCACTAAACAGGCTTTGGGATTCAGTCTACACTGTTTTGTGCTGAATGTTTTTGATTCAGTTAAAAAAAAACTAATTTGGGTAATTTGTCTAGAAATGGGACTAGACTACTTTTTTTCATAAGAGTCATTAGTTCAATAACCAGTATAGACAGCATGCGCTGTATGTTTTTGTTTTACTAAAGACATCTGACATCTTTTGTTCCAGATTTCTGACTGTATGTATGTTGTTTTATTTATGTATGTTTTACACCAGGGGTAATCAAACTGATCCTGGAAACCCAGAGTCCTGCAGAGTTCCAACTTGCCTCAACACCTACCTGTAAGTTTCAAGTATACCTTTTTAGAGCTTGATTGACTGCTTTACGAAGGTAAACTCTGCAGGGACACCAGCCCTCCAGGACTGAATTTGGTGTATTTTAATTTAGTGTTCTGTCTGTATTGGTGCTAGAATGCATAGGAGAGGAAACCAATTATCATTTGTTTTCTTTATCTAATGGTCCCCAATCTTGCACATGATGAAATTTTGAATAAGGAGCATTCTGAAAATAATCATAAGAATTAAATGCCCGATTCTCGACTTCTTTTAGGTAACACTGATTGTTTTTGTTGGTGTTTTCATTTACATCATAACCCAATGTGTCCTCAGGTAGTGGCTCTTGTGGTGAAGCTTCTCTGCAGGGATCTGGGTCTGCAATCACACACTCACCAGTGCCACCGAACGTAATTGGCGGCCTCTTGGCTACATAATCATCTGAGATTGAGGCCAAAAGCGTGTTCTCTCACCTGTGGGTCCATGCAATTTTTGAAATTATACTTTGCCTGTGAGCAGCAATCAGAGTTGGAGAGACAAACTACAGACCACAGATAGCGAGGATCAAGAGTGTTCTTTAAAGATCCAGAGAGAATTAATTGAGTTTGAGGCACATGGCAACGCACACGTTTCTCAAACTCTATAACATCCATAAATGACCCTTTTTATCAGTGTAATCACCCTGATGAGACACGTTAGAAATTCTTCATTTCGAAGGTGGCGTTTAATTAAAATTGTTTTGTTAAAGTGATTTGGAAATTACAGGAATGAGTTTTTTACTGCTTAATGCATTTCATCCGACTGCATTTATGATCATTTGAGGCTTATTCCTGTCAAATGTAGAAGAAATATAACTGTGAATTTCCAGGTTGGCCTTCAGAGTAGAGGAGATATTTTTTAGGCCATAGCACGGTGGTGTTTGGGAGTGTGTTTTAGCGTGATATTGATGGGCCTTTTGCAGAGCTGCTCTCATCAGCATAAATTCTACAAGGCTGCCATGGAAAAGAACATCCTTGAAAGAGCCAGGGCATCTTGGCGTAAATAAAAACTGACATTTTCATTCTCAGTGAGTTTTTTGGCCTTTGCAGCGTTTCAATCTCCCACACACACACACACACACACACACACACGCACACACACAGATGCTTGAGAGCGGGGACAATCATGAATTCATTATTTGATTCTGTGCAATACAAATGTGCTTTCCACGAAGTGTATCTCAGACAGAGATTTGATATGAAAATATCAATATATGGAGCGGCTGTAGTTGTGTGAATGTATGAGAAAGTATGTGAGATGTTTGTCCAGCACTCAGTAGATAATAGACTAACTTATTTCTATAACCGCAGAGCAAAATAACCATAACAAAATCAATAATCAATAAAGATGTATAAACAATGTTCAGTTGCTTATGTCATAAATGGAACAAGGGTCTTGGGTACAAAGACATACTGTAGACTAGTTTTTCATTGGAAAAGATTTAGCATTACATCACCTGCTTACCAGTGGACCCAGTGAATAGGTGTGATCAGAATTAGTTCTTATAAATATTATCTTATACATATAAACTTATAATTAAAGCATTACAATAATCCACAAGTATTTCATGACGTCGATTAGTGTCTTGTGAAGTGAAAAGCTGCATGTTTGAGAGATCTATAAAGACGTTTTTAACTGCAAAACATTGATTCTGGCTAAAATAGATCTATAAATGTCCTCTGTGCATTATATTGCTTTCTCCAGTGAAGAAATGAGGATCTTATCTGAATAAGGAAAGAAATATGCACAGATGAGTGACATAACATTTTTATGAAATTTTTATATGAACATAGTTATTAACAAATATATCGGTGGATTTTGATGTGAGAGCACAACAGGGGATGGATTATTATAATGTTTTTTCATTGGATGTGATGGCACCCATTTACTGCAAAGGATCCATTAGTGAGCAATTGATATGATTGGATTTATTAACACCCTTGCAGTGCTCTTTTAAGATTTTCAAAATTAAAATCTGCAAGAAGTCAAGTGCCCATCAAATATGCAGTCTGGGACAGACCCTAAAAAGGTTTGAGGCAAGGGCCAAAATGCCAAGGCTAGAAAGGTTGTTGCAGAGGGAGAGAAAGTTATTAAATTTTTATGAAAGATTACAATATATATATATTTTATTTTATTTTATTTTATTTTTTTTATTACATGCACTGACAAAATAGGTAAAGTGTATAATAAAGTAAACAGTATCCATTTTTACTTCATACTGACTTTATCACCTCCATCAAGCAAAAGTGAAATTAACAATTATAACAACGCACTAAAATAGTACATAGTTCTAAATAATTAAAAAAGAGTTTGAGAAAATTGCAGAGGCACATGAATAATGAACAAGATTCAGTGTCAGATGAAATATTCATGAGGTCAGATGGGGTAGCTTTAATTGGTGGGAGTTTTAAACGGAAATCTTGACCTCCAGAAAAGGTCATCTGAGAGACGTGGGAAAAAAGACTTCAAATGACACAGTTTGAACATAGAATTGGTTGCCAACTACCTTCATTTAACATGCTTGAAGTAAACTAGATTTAGCATAAAGAGCTCTCTCTGCTTTGCTTCTGTTTCTACTCTATCAAACCAGTTTAAAGTTCCATAGATATGAATTAGGCCAATTAACATTAGACAGACAATCTCTATTATACAGAGAAAGTGAGAGCAATATGTGGAAAGACAGAAAAGGGGAGGGAAGAAAGAGCAAAAAGAAATGAAAGCCGACTTGCAGTTACAGGGCAGACAGGTGGGAGAGAGGTGACCCTTGTAGAGAGCAAATGAGGGAGCCAAGAAAAGAGTGGGGAAGAACAGGCCATTAGACTAACAGCAGATTTAAAATGACAGCGAGCAGAGCACAGATAAATGAAACAGGAGAGGAGGTGACCCTGTAGTGCGCATGCATTCGTGTGTTTGTTTTCCTGTCACTGTGGCGACTTTTCATTGACTTCCTTTGTTTTTTGCTATCATAATAAGATATATATATATATTTAGCAGTTTTTAAGAAGATCACATTTTATTGAATGTATCTTTTTTATTATTTTTTAAAATGTATTACATCATTAGCTTCCAGTTGTCATTATTGTTTTATTTTTTATTTTTCTAAATGTTATGTTATATTATATGTTGAAATTCAAACCATTTTGAATTGCATTTTATGCATAAAAGATGCTGAACAAATAACTAATCTTGATTAAATTTTTTTCTGGTGATTATAGGATAATACAAGACCTCCTCACCTTCCAAATGGTTGTCAAAAGCAAAAATTATACGGAATGCATATCATAATATGCTATATGCTACAGGAATCAGCACCTCAATAAGAATGTATTGCAATATAGCTATGCAAGTAATTTAATTATAAATATTAGTGTACAACACACACACACACACACACATATATATATTAAAATAATTCTTAATATTGTTGTCAAGTTGCCATTTTCTTAATGTTGCATCATGTAGTGTATGCTGTAATCTGATTTCAGGTTTTATAACCCTTGTTATGATACTTCAGATTACATTATTTTTGCTCCTCCCTGATTCCTCTTCAAAACGTATGCAAAGATAAAACAGCATGAGGAGAAATGCATAAAGGAAAACTAGAGAGGTCTAAAGCGATGGCGGGATGGAGGAGTAAATGTCAGAGAGAGATGGATTTGTGTGATATATCGGCATATAAATCAGTGTAATTCAGCATGTGGCATAAAGCCTGGAGCAGATGAGCAACGTGTCCCTCATCTCTCTCTCTCTCTCCTCACTGCTTATGTCATCCTGCTTTCTCCTCTCCTCCATCAACTCCCCCCATCCAAACCTTCAATCCAATCGCTCTCTTCCAATGTAAAACAGCTCAAATAACTTAACAAATAATAAAAATCCAGTATTGAGCGATGTAATATCTCACGCATCTCTTCCTCCTTTTCATCCATCTGTACTTGTCTATTTTTAAACTGGGGCCCAGCCAAAGTTGTAGCCGAAAAATGTGCTTGAAACAATTCCCCCCTCCATTATTCAAGCTTGCATTCAGAGGTTATTACGTTTTATGAATTATGAATGAACCTTAATAATTTAGCGTCACATAAAAATGGTTCAGTATTAACACTGAGCACAACTAGCTAAACGAGCATGCATCAAGCGGAGCAAAGATACCACAAGAACTCTGAGAATACATATGTGTGCGTATGTATGCTTATCAGCACCTTTATGAATGAGTCTACAGTCGCAGAAGGTGGTGTGTGCTTGTGAAAATGTGTGTGTGAGAGAGGGAGGGAGGGTGTGAGAGAGATATCGTGCAAATTTGTGTGGACATGCATCTTTGTGAGTGTTCAAATGCATTAGGGGGAAGGTGAATTCCTTTTTTCTCTTTCCAGATTCTATGGATTTTCTCCTTAATCCCTGTGTGAAATATTTACGTGGTTATTCAGCACATCTGTCAACCAACTGAATAAAATTCATGTATTATTCATCGCTGTGATTACCGTCTTAAAGAGAATTTAAATACATTAAGCCAGATAACATTATCCTGATGTAAATATCTACAGTAAATATCAATTCTTCATCTTCTTTTCAGTCTCTGCTGTTGATGGACGAACAGTGCTAATTGGATGCATAAGATTATAATCTAATGTGTGGGGTATGAACAGATACACAGAGGAAAATTATCTCACTGCAGGTTGCTGGGCAGCTTAAGCAAAGGTTATTGCATGAGGACCAGGAATTGCAGTCTTGTGCGTGCAGAAATATGAATTTGTTAACTCTATCGACCCATTTAACATGTAGCTGATGGCCTAATGTGAATATTATGAACTTTGTCCTTTGTATAATACGCTAATCTATAAAACATAATTGCATAACGGACCACTTTTATTAGTAAATGTGATATTAATTTCTAAGCATCTTAAACACAGGAAGCAGTTAGCTTGTTTACTTGACCATCAAAGCAAAAGTTTTCAACTAATTAGTGTTAATGCAGTCGGGAAATGACTTTTATTTTTCTTACTGTATAGGCATATATTTTTTATGTAAAGTATTCAGTAAATTGTGATATATTTATGCTTAAAGCAAATTAATTCTTTAAAGCCTAAAACTAAAACAACTGAGATATGAGCAGATGCAGTCTTCTAAAGTTAACTGTTTAATGGCTTTTAAAACAGGATAAAACACTGATAATGTGAAATATTGAATGCAGTTGGTCTGCTAGGAAACATGTGGTAACTGAAGTAGCTACATAATGTTTGTTTTAATCTCCATCACTTAGTCACCATGGCAATGAATTAGCAGACAAAGCTACTCCATTATTTACAACACACCAACTCAACACATACACTGAATCAACACTTTTCATTAGCATTCACCAGACGGAGGGAATAGGGGAAGTTTGTGTGGGAGAGATAAACAGAGATGGAAGGAGTGTTGGAAGGAGAATGAAAGAGGGGTGATGTGTTTGAGTATTTCAGGGAGAAATCTGAGATTGCTGTGATTCTAGTCCTCAGATAGATGTGTGCATTTGCTCTAGTCACTTTCATTCCTCTGTAAGTGCCAAAAGAAAACCAATGGCCATCAAGCATGTCACCACAAAAACAGACTTCACTCCACATGACTAGATGAGGATCCTCCACTCACTATATCAACACACAAACAAACCACACTACCACACAGAGGATTGGCCCAAGGCCCTGTTTTCAGAATCAGAATAAACGTTACTTGTCAAGTTCAAACACACTAGGAATTTGTTATGTTTTCCAGAAACTCTGGGTACTTCAACACACATAAGAATGTGGAAAAAAACCCTGAATAAAATAAAGTCATAATTAACAATTAATTTGTATTTACATCTAGATTGTATGAAGTACAACGTCGCTAGGTGGCGACAAGTGACCGTTTTAAAAAGTAAGTCTTAAATGATTCATTCAACTGATTCCTTTAAAACAGAAAACCCTGCGTCCCAGTGTGCATACATCCACCTTATCTGCCCTAAATAGGATTGAAAATGAATAATGTCACATAGAATTTAAGAAGAATATATGCACTTTGGGATGCGGGCATGTATTTATGAATGAGTCATTAAATAATTCACTCAACCGATTCTTTTACCGAGTCATTTTCAACAACACCACTCGTGCTTCTCAGAATCGTTTCAGCTTTGGCTTGTTCGCGATTTCATTGTTGACGAAGCAAAAACCACCCGGCAGTAACTCTGAAAATCAAGTCTAAAATGTAAGTTACTCAATATTATCTTTTTTGTATAAATATGAACTACTAAAATGGTCAGTTATGTTGCTCTATATCAGAATGTAAGCAACGGGAATTTTGCAACTGTAACTTCTAGATGAGTTAAAGGCAGGATATGACCTCAAATAGAGTGAAACAACTTTCTCAGCAGCTTTGTGACAACTTTTATCTTATCTAGCTGGCTAGTTTAAAAATCTTGTTTTGGACAAGTTATTATGGAACAGCAGGGGCTACAGTATGCTGTTGGCTATGTAATACTGACAGTACATTTTGTGTTGTGGTATGTTTTATTACTGTAATTCTGTTGTAATGACAGGTTTGTGAAATTGCAGCTCTAAAATGACAGAAAATCCACAGAGAGTAAATTGGTCAGCTAGGATGAAACAGTTGGTCACCTAAAAGCAAACAGTATAAAGCTACTTTCTTATTGCTTTCTCAGCTCACATACTGACCCCTTTTATGGTATTTTGTTTTGTCTAATAAAACATATACGGTGAACAACTTCTGTTGTTCTGTTCTTCTCTTAAAGAATACATTTATCACTTTAAAATCATTGCCTAGTCTGTTTTAATATACACGCTATATTAATATTATTTTGAATGATTTATATTCATCATCAACATTTTTTGCCCCTTAATTTACCTTATTTTTTAAATAAAAGAGTCTCATAGTAACTTGATCTTTCTGTGAGATTCTCTGTAATGATGTTTGCTGGACTAACTCCTATTTAGTCCACTAAAATCTGCTCCTTTCTTACAAACAACTATAAGCTTGCATTCAGATCTCCCTCCTTCCACGTCCCTTCCATTGGATGCACCTTAGTAAAAAAAAACGTGCTGGACTTACGATGTCCCTGCCACAAATAAATACAGTGAGACTGGGTAGATATATATATATATATATATATGTGTGTGTGTGTGTATATGTTATGCTTATCTTGGATATAAATCACAAAATAGAAAAGAAGATCTATTGTTACTTCTTTCAAAAGCCTATTTATATGTCAAATTACATTGAACTCAATGCAGCAAAGAAAGCTAGTAACCACCAGCCTTGAAAGAAAGAGACGTGTCGTGTATCTAGATAATTTGAGTTTTATGACGCAAAATGAGACGATGTGTGAAGTGGAAGTTACAGTTTTTCACACTAAAACAGTAAAACACATTGGCTGAACTCAGTCACCTCATTTAGCTAACTGTGCAGTCTTTTGCCAATACCTAAACCATTTCACATGGTTTACACAATTTCACTTAGACTTTTCAGCAAAACTCTAAACACATTCTGCCCTCTAATGCACATGTCATCTATGCTGGTAAACACAAGTGGCAGCAATCAAATACAATACAGAGCACATGTCATTGATTGAACACAACCACTCAAAATTGATGTAACCTGTGTCATGTTTTCGTTTATCAAAAGAAAAATATGAAATTTGTTTTGAGTTTAAAAATGTTGTTCTCCCTGAGAACTATATGTTTTCAACAATGTGTTTTTTATTTTTGGTGTATTGTTTACTGACTGCTTGATATCATTTTGATCACTTTGTAGCACACAACAGTGCTTGATTTGACAGTTTTTGCCCGTTGCAAAACTTTGCTCATTGTGCCAAAACTCTAAACACAAGTAAACATGACACAACACTGAGAAATATACCATTCACATCTGTGTCAAACTGAAACTCTTTAGCAAGTGAGAAAAACTGTAAAGGCACTGAGAGATTTGTTAAAGCTGTGATACGGTCACGTAAAAGTTCTTTAATGAATATTAAATTAGATTGTAGATTGTTGACTAAAAAGAATGTAAAGCGGTTCTTCCTTCCGTCTTGCTTCTTTATTTCCCTTCTTTCCTGTTTTGAAGCTCACTCTAAAGACTCTAGGCCAGACAGATCTGTACTGCTCGGCTCTAGATTGAGCACCGCTTGAGGCGCTAACTTTCTGCTGTTCTGTTTTCCCCATCCAGAAGCCGTCTAGTCCCCACAATAAAGTAGCTTGGGCATTTCAGCTATACTTTGCACTGCTTTATATTTTATTATGCTTTATATACTGCTTTATATTTGCTACAAGTGCTTGCATATACTATAGCCCCAGATTATGCGATGTGCACATTTTGTGGTTGATATAGGCTAACAGCTACGACAGCCACAGGATAGTTTATGTCACACTCACTGAAAGCTATAGCTGTAACTTCAGGCAAAAATTACATACTGTGTATCAAAGAGTCAAAAGAGATTTATTTACACAGCTTGATGAATGCTACATCATGTGTGTTTGCTTGCAGGCCATTTTATCACTGCTTACAGGAAAAGTTTAAGGTCACTGATAGAGTATTTAAATGAAAAGTCATGGTGAACATCGATATTTATGCGCTGAGAAACAAAATCAATAGAGTTTAGCTGCAATTTACCACAACGGTACAACATAACAGAACCAAGAAGAAAAAGAGAACAACGATTTTCTGTCAAAAATGTATTGTAATCTAGTCATAGAAATAATGTAGCCAAATTCTCCAGGGTCTATTGGTACCCAGATAAATAAATGGCTGTTTTATGGTTGCTATGTTCAGTCTTACTGAAGAATCCTTCCTTAGCTAATGTTGCTGTCTGCCATATCATCAGACAAGCTTTTACTTTTCTATCTATACATCTATCTATATTGTATCTATACAGTGTTCATATTATCATAGTGAGGATGTTGTAGAAACGTTAGGAGCAGTTGTTCACTAATCTGATGTTGTCAGTTGTAATAACTTTCAAATTAGGCCTCTATCTTTTTTTAGATAAGCGTTTGCCTCGATTCTTTGGAGTGTTTAATCACATTACTGTGTAATTTAACAAAATGGCAGATAAAGGATGCTTTGTAGTTTCACACTCAATTCCATCCCACAAAAGAATAATATCAATTCAGTTTTACCACTTCATGAGCAAATTTTACTAAAACAAACATGCATAGAATTCTCCAGTTCATTCCTGTGGGAAGTTCTGCCAAGAGGGGTGGAGCCCAGAAAAGAGTCAGCTTGTTTACCGCATGTAGAAATAAGCTATCCCACACTCTGTGAGAACGGTACAGTGTGTTCAGCTCAGTCAAATCATTTCTGACATCTGTATTCCTCTGAATCTAGACGTTTTCTATCTTTGACAGAAGTCTGCGAGTGTATTAGATTGAAATCCAGCAGTCTGTTTTTTTTGCGTGTCTGTTTGTGCAAATAGTACTATCACTGGCATAAAACTCAATGTTATTTTCATATAATGCATTTATCTAACAGCTATAAATATCCCACAGGTTTTAAGATGAAATTTAGCCATTATTACTGATTAGCTAAATATTGATCGGTTTAAAAACCTAGGCTGCATCCGTAAATCAACATACTTTCTTAAGTAGGCACTTCTTTTAAATAAGTAATTATTTAGCAACTGTTATGTTCTATATATTATAAATGTTTGTAGGATGTAATCAGGATGTGCTACATTCATCATGTTGTCCTTGTCATGGGACCTATCAGCAATGTTTCGCTTGCTATTCTCTCATGCCTTCTTGGGATGTTTTGAAATTCCATTTGTAGTTCCATTTGGGAGAAGCAAAGTTTATTTATGTGGCCTTGATGCATTTACATTTACTGCCAAGTCACCTTTTGAATGTGTTTTGTCCAGTATTATTATCCATTTTAAATGTGTCTTGAAGGACTTGTTGTTTTTTATGATTGTATAGCTAGCTACCCATAAAATAAATGGTCAAACCAAGTGTAAATAGCTCTAGGATGACTCCCTAGGCACTAGGTTTCGAGACAGAACAATTTTCGAACCTTTAAACTCCTATGTGACAGAGGTATAGCAATGTAGGAGTATAATTCTCCATCATTTTACTCTCTTCAGGTCTCATTCTTCCTGTCCTCTTTGAAACTCTTGACCGCCTTTCTTAAAAGAGTCAGTCTTCACTGAGACATCATGCTGAGGGAAAAAATAAGTGTCTGGAATGAATGTGGCTGAACAAGAGAGAGTGAGAGAATGACAAAGACTCAAAGAAAGAGTGTGTATGTGTTTGTGTGTACTTAGGTTTAAGAGGAAACACTTAACATTTTCTAGCTGCCTCTTTCTCAAAGCTGTGACTGACAGCTCATCCTTTTAAAATTGAAGTCAGCCTGTATTTAAAGCTAACCTTTGCTGCTGTGTGGCAGTTTTAGCGTGTTAGCGCCTACTCATGCATTCTGAGGCTCTGATTAGCAGTGCGCTAACCATAAGGGGATTTGACATGCTTTAAAAGTAATCTCCAGGTGCAAAGAGCTTTGACTCATAATATATACATCATGTTTCAGCTTCTGACAACCTTAGTTGTGTTTAAGTTTGGTGTTGGTAAGATTAAATTTATTTACAGTATATATGTATTTTATGTATGTATGTGTGTGTGTGATTACAGGTTTTTATATCCCCGTGGGGACCAATTGTCCCCACAAAGATAGGAATACTAGTAAATTTTGACCTCGTGGGG